>JAVJIF010015005.1:0-20000 GCA_038442645.1 Agave tequilana
TTTTTAGGTTAGGGTTTCTATGTTTTAGTGTAGTGTAGGTAGGTGTTCTTCATCTCTTTTATTTTGTATTTTCTTTTCTTTTTAGATCTTGTAGTAGGGCTGAGAGATTCAAAGAGAGATAGAGCGGGATTGATGTAATAGATGGTGATAATCTATGTAAAGGTGCCTCCTTTCTTCTCTATTGTAATCTTCTCCATCTTGTACATGATGCTTTGCTAACTTTTCTTCTTCTCATGGCAATCTAACTACTAATACTAACCATCTAACCACTTACTTGATAATCCACATGAATTTAGTAGCCTCTACAAGGCCTTGCTCTTGCAAGAGCCATTGATGGCTCATGATGATGGGTTCTAACATCTAACTTACTAACTTGCTAACCAAGCTAACTCTCTCTTATTTCATGCTTACTTCTAATGGTTTTGATGATCTAATGTTTGTATTAGCTTGCTCTTGATGCAAGTTTGAATGTGATGAACCATCTTATTTGCTATGCTTTGTATCGTCTCTTGAAGCCAAGGATTAGTGATGGCCAAGGATCCATGTGAGGCAACTATCACTAAGAGGTTAGCATGGTTAGTGGAGCAATTAGTAGTTAGTAGCCATGAGTTTTAATTTCTTTTATTTTGAAAATCATTTTAAAACTCTTTTTCTCATTTTTCTATCAATGTTTTCACCATCCTCTTAGTTCACCTTTGTTTCATCTTCATCTTTATTTTGTTTTCCAAACCACTTCTTTTGTTTTCTTCGCCGTTTTCATCGTCTTCTCCACCTTCCACTTTCTAGATTTCCTTTTCTTTCTTTTTTTTTTCTAATTCTTTAACAAAGAAGAACTGTTAACATAAAATGTGAATAGAGACTGTTAATGTTTCTATCGCCTCCCATCCCTGTAGATTCGACCTGTTGAGCCAATGCTATAACGGAAGTATCGAGGGTACATTAGCACATACGAGCTTTTAATTGATTTCATAATACACACATTTTTGAGTGCTGGTTCCGCCTCGATCAAGTTTTTTGGCGTCGTTGCCAGGGAACGGGAATGGTTTTGACTTCACGTTTTTGTTAACATTTTTCTTCTCTGTTTTGGTGTGCAGGACATTCTTTACAGGATCTTAACATTGCAGAACAAAAACTAGCTTTGCATCTCCCTGCTCTAGAAAGCAGGGACCCAGCTTCTAAAGAAACGCCGCGCAAACGCGACATTTGCCGTGCCAACGCGGCTATTTTGTAATCATTGTGTATCTTGTTGTGCTGGGATGTGTTCATTGTAATAGCTAGTGGATATGTACTATTACTTTCCTGCTTTGATTGCCTACACACCGCAATAAACTAAAGAACTAAAATACGGTATTTGGACGCTTTTAAAACGGCTTAGACATTTGCATTTAGGCACGTGTCAATTCAATTCCAATATACTGTATTTTGTTCTGTTGTTGTGATTTGGACTGAGGTGTACAGGCAATGAATATAGCATAGGACAAACACGTGGGTGAATTACTCGCTTTGTGTTATATTCTTGTCTATATTGCACACTTGCACGAATTGAATTAAGGGCAAAACCCATAAAAGATAAGGTGAGGATTTCATCACCCTTCCTTAACCCAAAAATCACCTCCCCACTCACACAACCCAAGCCCTAATAAAAATTGATAGACGTTGGCCCTAGGGACATCTCGGACTCATTAAGAGATTGACCGAGGGTGGAACTTGTTTTGAATCTTACTCTTGTGAAATCGATGTCTAATGTTGGGGATTAAGAGGTTACGCCTCGAAGATACCATGGTTTGACGTAATTAAGGCCTGTTGCTTACGCACGGTTACCTCCCACCGTATTTTGCCCCTACCTGACCGATTAGCTTGTGGTCGGATTTAAGCAACAACCTCCCCCGGGTAATTGACCAGTTAGGAGTCGTCTAGGTCTAGGTCAACCTTAATATAGGCTTGGTTTTGATTTTTTCTTTCTTTTTGTTTGTTGTTTACTTTTTCTTTTTGTTTGTGATTGTTTGTGAAATGGAATTCAACAATAATAACAATTCTTTCAATCCTAAAATGAATCTATATTTCACACCAACTCTATTTGTTTCGGATAATTCCAACCCGGTTTTTCACAATATGAACCAACCAAATACACGGGTTGGCCTTATTCGAATCAATGCAACCCATACCCTCATTCTTATAACTATAATTTCCAAAATAATTTCAACTCTTCACAGAGTCAATGGGGATTCACCTCCCCCGAGTTAAATTTTCAACCTCCTTGTCCACCACATCCACCTTGTCCACAATTTACACAATGTTCATTCCCCAATTTCGCTTCCTATACTCCTTTCTGGACCTCCCATTGAAGAAAAATCCGAGCTAGAAAAGAGTATAGAAGTCAATCTACAAGAGGCAGAGCAACAACTTCAAAAAATGTTGGTCTCTCCAATTTCACAATATTATCAAGAGTCTTACTCAGTTCCACCTCCTCATAATGAACAAACATCTGCCCTGGAAACGAGTAAGGAACTCTTGTGTGAGTCCAAGCTTCAATCTCAAAACATTTTGGACTCACATTCTATACAAAATTTCCAAAACTAAGATTCTCATACTCCCATTCTAGAGCATCCACTTGCAGAAAAATCAAGTCTAGAAAAGAGTATAGAAATCTTGCAGGAGTCTGCTTTACAATTTCAAAAATCTTCTTCTCATTCTATTGATAGGTTGGAAACACAATTAAGTAAATTGGTCAACATTTATAAAATGAAGAAACACTCTCTTCTCCACCTTTGACCAATCCAAATATCTCTAACTCTATCAATTTGACCCATGACTCTTGTTATTTTGGAAATCAAGATTCCTACACTCCTTTTCTAGAACAACCACTTGAAGATACATCACATCTAGAAAAGAGTATAGAAGTCTTGCAAGAGTCCGCGCTAAAATTTTAAAAATCTTCTACCGAGTTTATCAATAGGTTGGAAACACAATTGAGTCAATTGGTTAGCATTTATAGGAAGGAGGAAACTCTATCTTTGACCAATTTAGCTGCCCTAACTCTATTGATTTGACCCAGGACTCTTGACATTTTGGACGCCAAGATTCAATTTCAGCACACCCATCTGAACTTGTCCAAACTTCAAATCCTATTGATATTTTAGCAAGTTATCCTTTTCTTGAAATTGAACTTGAGCATGAATATGATCCTGAACTTCAACTTGGTAATTCAATTTCACTGCCTGATTCAATATTGACTGAGGTGTTTTTACCTGAATTCAGGCCTTTTCTCGAGTCAGTATTGGATCCAGTACCAGTCCATTGTGAAATTGAATCACCAATCTTTTATGATCATCATATTGAACTTGACCAATTTCATACTTTTGAAACCCCATTGATAAATTGGCAAGTTCTCATTTTTATGGAATTGAACTCAATGAGGAATGTGACTTTGATCCTCAAATTTGTGATCCAGTTCAAATTCCTGAATCAATATTGACTCCTGTTATATTACCCAATTTGAGCAACATTTTAGAGTCAGTTTTGATTCCCATACCTTTCATTCTTGAGCTTGAATCACCAATCTTAGAAAGTCACATTCCATCATGGGGAAATGAATATGGACTTGAGTTTCAACTTCTTAATTTGGACCCACTTCCTGAACCAATCTCGACTCCCGAACCTTTACTTGACTTAAGTCTTTTTCCTGAGTCGGTATTAGTTCCTGTATTTCCTGAGTCCAAATCAATTATTCCATTCTGGGACAAGGGTCTTGATAAATTTGACTCTGAAATTATTTTGAAAATTTAAAAATTAGATATGGTAAAATTTTAATAAAAATCATACATATATACATCATTCTAGTGGGTTGTATTCTTGAGATCTCTGGTGGGTTCCTCCGAACTCCACGCGAGTTAGATTGGGCCGCATTTCGTGGACCAATCAGACCACCATCAGAACCACCACCTTGAGGTGATTTTTCCTTCCCTCTCTATTTTGTTCATGCACACATACATCACGATGCATTGAGGACAATGCATGAGATAAGTGTGGGTGAGAGTTTACTAACATAGAGTTTTTAGATTTTCTTTCTTTTACACTTCTTTTAGGATACTTTTAGAAATCTTCCCTTTTGTATACTAATTTTCTCTTTCTTTAAAAATTTTTTGAAATAAGAGACATAGTTTTGATCTATTTTTAAGAAAATTAAGATGATCTTAGAAATTAAGGAAACCTTAATTATGACATCTTAAATCTAGTCGAAATTATGGATCTTGTTTAAGATTATAGGCTAAGTATGATAGATTGGGAAGATAATTTATCTTGAATTTTTTACCTTAGATAGTATGCACTTTACACAATTTTTGGGATGAAAACAAAGACCTAAAATTCCATAAAGCAAAAACAAATAAAAAGAAAAATATATATAAGTGAAAAAAAATCACTTATTAAGCTGGATAACTATGCCTCAAGAAGCATGATTATTCACGCCTAACGGTGGTCAAAAGAAACAAATAATCCCCCTTAGTTTTGTGGCCTTGTTTACTCGAGTCCTTAAACCCGAGGGATGTTTTCTCATCTGGTGCCCTAAAACCGTCTGGTCTGGGAGTCATCGGTTATAGGCTCACTACATGGGTAAACTAGAAAGCCTAAGAAAACTAAGGGAAGAAAAAAAGAATATATATATATATATATATATATATATATATATATATATATATGAATAAATGGCTTGATGGTTGGAGTTGAAATCGCAGAAATCTTCACTGTCACAAAATGCATATTATCTAGGTTCTATGAAGGATAAAATATTCAATCCAATTTTGAATTCTTACCTTAATTGAAGACAAGATCTTGCATAGAGACTAAGTTTAAGGAAGAATAATTTTTGGTGGACTTATGATCTTAGATCGCTTATAATTTTGCAAAAATATTTCATAAACTTATCTCTCCTTCAAAATGTGCTTTCAAAATACTAACATTTGTCTTCTTTCTTTATGGATTTTGTGGGTGCAATCCGCTGAAAACCCTCAGGAGACAACACTCTTCCTCTAAGGTAACTTAGAGGTTTAACGGCTTGTTGCACACGCTCAGTGCAATCGCGACACCTGCGAAAGTGGTGTAATAACCTTTGTAGTATAGTTTTTCTTTTCTTGTTTTGCTCGGGACGAGCAAAAGATAAGTGTGGGGGTGTGATTAGTCTACAATTCTGCATTTTTATATCACATTTTCTCACCGATTTATGAATAAAATGTCGGTCTAAACCGTGTTTTGGTCTCTCTTGCAGGTAAATCAAGAGTGTAAGGACAAAGGAGTAATAAGAGCTTAATTAATTCCATTTGAGGGTAATTAATTCCGGATTTCTTGGAGGCCAAGCAAGGGAATTTCTAGAAGATACGTCGAACCTAGACCTTTGCTCACGTCAGACGAATATTCGGGCGAAATTACCAGAAAAGGGATATACCAGAAAGCTCCTAGAAACGTCACGCATCCCCGTACCAAAACCAGGGACTTTTGTCCCTGGTATGGCTGCAGATCCGCGGCTATAGCCGCGGATCCGCGGCACTTTGGTGGGGCCACGCGTCGATTTTCGACGCGTGGCCCCGTCTCGTCTTCTAGAAGCTGTATTTGCCTATAAATACCCCTGTATAGGTCCAAAACGAGGCAGTTTTAGATTTTAGGAGTAGTTTTTGATTTTAGGCTAGGGTTTCTATGTTTTAGTATAGTGTAGCTAGGTGTTCTTCATCTCTTTTATTTTGTATTTCTTTTCTTTTTAGATCTTGTAGTAGGGCTGAGAGATTCAGAGAGAGATAGAGAGGGATTAATGTAATAGATGGGGATAATCTATGTAAAGGTGCCTCCTTTCTTCTCTATTGTAATCTTCTCCATCTTCTACATGATGCTTTGCTAACTTTTCTTCTTCTAATGGCAATCTAACTACTAACCACTAACCATCTAACCACTTACTTGATAATCCACATGAATTTAGTAGCCTCTACAAGGCCTTGCTCTTGTAAGAGCCATTGATGGCTCATGATGATGGGTTCTAACATCTAACTTGTTAACTTGCTAACCAAGCTAACTCTCTCTTATTTCATGCTTACTTCTAATGGTTTTGATGATCTAATGTTTGTATTAGCTTGCTCTTGATGCAAGTTTGAATGTGATGAACCATCTTATTTGTCATGCTTTGTATCGTCTCTTGAAGCCAAGGATTAGTGATCACCAAGGATCCATGTGAGGCAACTATCACTAAGAGGTTAGCATGGTTAGTGGAGCAATTAGTAGTTAGTAACCATGAGTTTTATTTTTCTTTGTTTTGAAAATCATTTTCAAACTCTTTTTCTCATTTTTCTATCGATGTTTTCACCATCCTCTTAGTTCACCTTTGTTTCATCTTCATCTTTATTTTGTTTTCCAAACCACTTCTCTTTTGTTTTCTTCGCCGTTTTCATCGCCTTCTCCACCTTTCACTTTCTAGATTTTCTTTTCTTTTCTTTTCTTTTTCTAATTCTTTAACAAAGAAGAACTGTTAACATAAAACGTGAATAGAGACTATTAATGCTTCTATCGCCTCCCATCCCTGTGGATTCGACATGTTAAGCCAATGCTATAACGGAAGTATCGAGGGTACATTAGCACATACGAGCTTTTAATTGATTTCATAATACACACATTTTTTAGTGCTGGTTCCGCCTCGATCAGGGCTCTACAATACTTAAGCTTTACCAGACCTGATATTGCCTTCTCGGTGAACAAGGTCGCTCAGTTCATGCAAGCTCCAACCGATGAGCATTGGAGCGCTGTAAAACGGATCCTCCTTTATCTCAAATCTACCATTCAACATGACATTTCTCTCTCTCGTCATTCTTCTATACAGCTTACTGCTTACATCGATGCAGATTGGGCAGGGTCGATCGATGATCAAAAATCTACCAGTGGCTATTGTGTCTTTCTTGGTACAAATCTCATTTTTGGAGCTCGAAGAAGTAGTGCATTGTGGCACGATTTAGCACTGAGGCAGAGTATAAGGGCGTAGCCAATGCTGCAGCAGAGGTCGTTTGGTTGCAGTCATTACTTCGTGAGCTTGGAGTTTCGCAATCTCCCCAATAGTTCTCTGTGACAACCTCGGTGCAACATATTTCTCGATCAATCCTATTCGTCACTCCCGCTCCAAACATGTTGAAATCGATATTCATTTTGTGAGGGACTATGTCGCCAATGGAGTCCTGGATGTTCGGTTTGTCAGCACTAAAGACCAACTAGGAGACATCCTTACTAAGCCTTTGAGCTCTTCAGATTTTCTATACTGAAGAACAAGCTCTCGGTTCTTTCGAACCCGCTTCACTTGCGGGGGGGTGTTAGAGATATCAATGACAACACGTGACTATGTGAAACATGTGATCCATGTGAAAGACACCCCTCATGAAATCAACCAGATCCTAAAATCTCTCCATGATTATAGGAACACATGGGACTCATGGGATTCATGCACCATGTGTTTCTCATTCTTTCTCTCAGTCAATATTTTTCTATTCTTTCTCTCAGTCAATGTTTTCCTATTGTATCTCCCAAATCAGTGTAAACATGTTGTTGACACTCTAAAAAAGACAAGATTCTTAACTGGCCTGAACAATGTCTAACTTGTTGACATCTACAAAAGACAAGTGGCAGACAAGCCGACGACCAGTTCTTCACCCATCTCAAAGGGACGAATGAGCAACTTGGACTCTACTGATCCAGTGAAGCAGATAGTAAGTGAAGATCGTCCTTAAAAGCTCGTGAGAAGGCCTAAGCAGGTCCTGAGACACTAAGTTAGCTCAACACTTAGTCTCGCACGAACCCACGGGATAAGTCTCACATGAGAAACCAAAGTTGCTTAGCATCGCAGGAAGCTCCTTATAGCCTCGCTGCGAGCTAACTTTCAGTTTCGCCTGGAAATGCTCAGCTAACTCTGCAGAAAGTTAGCTTCGCTCGAAGCTCCACGCAGCCGCGCAAAAGGTTGACTGGTAACTTCACCACAAGTTTTATCTAGCTCCCCTGAGAGCCTTCTTCTAGCTTCGCCAGAAGATTCTCCCAGCTTCTCTATGAGCTCAACGCAACGACTCCGCTACTAGTCCTTTATAGTCATTTTGACTAATCAAATCTCCAGATAAAATCAAATCTCCAGATGAGATCATGTTGATTGAAATCAAATTTGGCAGTTGCCTGCCATGATCTTTTTACTCTCTCAATCAAGTAAGAAGATCAGGGGAGATCTCTCAATTAACTAGAGAGGATCAAGAGAGTATCCCTCATTTAGCGGAGCGAATCAAGGGATTAAAGCTATATGCTATCCCTAGCTTCGCAGAAGCTGATTCTAGCCTCGCGACGAGTCTACTTTCCAGATACAAAATAGATTGACTCAATCTGTTTTCAGATTTTCAGAGCGACTATACCTTTGTTCTCCCTATAAATAGCCTACCAGAGACACACAAGAGGGGAGAGGAGAGACGGGCAAGGATAGAGAGGAGATTAGATATCTACTCTCTCGCTTCTAAGGATTCAGAGAATTACTTCTCTAATCCTACAAGGATAAATTCAGGGTGCTAATACCCTAAAGATCTTCCTCCCTCTCAAGAAATTTTCGGAACCAGGCGAGAAGGAATTCTCAAGCAGAGACAGTTTGATCATCTGACCTATCACATCGTCAAAGGGATAACGTGGTTGCGCGCTGATCAGATTCCTACCGGCACATTTTTTCAGAAATCTCAGAGGAGATCTACCTGTAATTTTCTTTTCAATTACTTGTAATTTAGCTCCTCGATCTCTTTTGTAAGTTTCCCCTTTGCAAAATCAATGGAAAACACATGTGACCAATATGTGTATATATATACAACCAAGAACTATAACTAATGGTATCTTGTCTTTACACAAATAAGTCTTCTTCTTCTTCTTATTTATCTTCACGCACGTAGCTGTTGATGTTGTGAAAAAAAATTATTCTAAATGATTGAAATTTCTTTTCCTTTCCCTGTGATGGAGAGAATACGTAGCTTCCTTGTTGACTTTTCTATTTCTATACATATATCTACTCATGTTGGGATTTATTTCTATGAGGAGAGTTGTACGGGAGGCAGGAGATTGACGGGAGAGGAAGTGAGGGGAGAGGGAGAAACTGGGGTTTGAGAAAGGGAAAAGGGGGGAATTAATTTCAAGGTATAACTGAGTTTTTATATTTAAATTGGGTGTCTAGAATATAAGGGTTTTTAGGGTTATTCTTAGGGGTCTATATATTTACTAATTTACTGAGTCTACTAACTAATGTGCACACTTATCATTTCTTTGGGTTAAATAACCACACTCCTTTTTGCGCCGGACAAGCTTTGGTGGAGTTCACACTTGCACCAAACTTAGATATATTTTTCAAGAAAACAAAGGAAGAAAAAAAATGAAAAAGAAAGAAAACAACTAGATTTTAGCACATGGAAACATAAATAAAGTCAACTATCTCCAAGACAAAAGAAAAATGTCGATTTAAAAGAAAGATAGCCATTAATTTGTTCAAAGAGATGGCCCTTTAAGAGAGAGACGTGAATGAAAGAGATTCATTCATGTAACTTCTCTCAAAAACAAAAAAAAAATTCATGTAACTATTTTCTCGTTCTAAAGAAAAAAAATGTTTTAATACTTCCGTTATTTTATTTGTCTCTACACCTGTTTTTATGAAATATGGGTTTTGTTTCTCGTCAGTGGACAACTTTTCATGAATTGGCCAATCTCTCAATCAGAAGGGCTGTCGCTCACACGAATTCATAGCTAGCACGTATGAAAAATAAACTTCATGAATAAAATTTGTTTGCATGAATAAAAAAAAAAAAGTTAAAAGAAAAGCCTGACATGTTCTTGGGCCTTTTATTTAGTCTGATGTCAAATTTAGATCACATATTACAAGTGATGGCCAGCAATAATTCTCACTGCCTCTTGCAACTTATTTCAGATATAAAACATCCAAATAGATAAATAGTTTCCATCATCATCCCTCATTCTGTCTTCACTCAACTGAAGTTAATTGTGTAAACTGGCTGTTGATTCGGGTAAAACAATCCAAAATTCTTCTCAGTCTCTGCTCCTTGCTTCTGATCTTCATTGTACATAGCAAAATGTAGGCTTCAATAGCTCCAGGCCTCTTCGGTGTCCCCTGCCCCACATGGTTGATCAAATTCTGGTTGTACGTCTGCGCGTTGGTAACTGTCGTCGACGCGTCCCCCCCGGCAGACGGCCAGCCGCTCTCCGACACGACGATCGGGACGCTAGACCCTCCCACCTGTTCTAGAAAGGATGAGAATGAAAAATATTGCTAGGTAAGTCGTAGAAATGCATTTTCTCTGAGACAGTAATTTTCCCACCTTCTCTAGTGCCGTGTACAGTGCATCCATGATGGCGTCGAAGAGATTCTGGTAGTTGTACTGGCCATCAGTCACAACAGTCCCAGGTGCAGTGAACAAGGCATAATCGAGATGAATGTCTACTTCATCGCCAATGTAGCTAAAATACGGATAAACATTTACTAGAAGTGGCGCACCGTTCTGACTCAAGAACTGCACGATCGGTTGCAATGTTGATTGTGCGTCAGAAGAGAACGCGCCGCTGGAGGGAGGGGAGGATTGCCCGAGCACGCCCTGTGACACCGCAGTCGAGACTTTGATTTGGTCCAGGCCAGCTGCAGACAGGGCGTTCTGTATGTTTGTCATCGCGGGGAGCACGTACTGCGCGCTATCGCCAGGAATTACTTCATTGCCCACTGCGATGTATCGAAATGAGACGTCGGGAGAGTAGGCCTTGACATTGGTTTGGACCAGGTGGTCGCAGAGTTAGGGTCGGAAGCTATGGAGGAGAGATCGGTGTTAGGAACGTCGAGCGTTAGTTGGATGCTAGACCCCCTGAGAGCTTGGAGTGCATCTGCGTCAGGACTGTAGAGCCTCATTGAGCCAATGTTGTTGGATTTGTAGAGGTTCACGGTGTCAGCAGGTGAGGGGATGTTGTCTCCATCACGACCGTAGCAAACTCCGATAGATTGCACAGCTGCAGCAGAATGCAAGTTTAGATTATGAATTTTCAAAATATTCTCATGTAAGTGTCTTGATAATATATGCAAGTTTTATAACTAAACTTACCTGTTACATCTAACAACACGAAACTGGAGTCTCTTTGATATCATGCTATATAATAATCTCGAAAGTCAAAAAGAAAAAATTGAAATATTCTTTATGTTCTTCTCTAGGTACGAGTCCAAAGTAAATTAAATAAATAAATCAAAAGTGAGGTAAACCTTCTTTGATTCAATAAAAATATTTCAGCGAAACAAAATGAACTATCAAGATTTACATGATGCGAGAAGGCATGAAAATATACTAAGTATTAAGCTGATAGCATCATATTGCAAACATAAGCAAATAGATGTTTAACATTCAAATGTTCCTAGTTTTTTGTTTGCATGCATGTGCGCGCTAAAACAAAAATGGATATTAACGACTAATTTAATGTAGCACTTATCATAATTGTCGCATTAGATATACAGTGGTAGTCATTTTATTACCTCTAGATAGGAAAGGTAAAATTATGAATATGCCTATTGCTACTCCACATAATAATTTTCATAATATGAAATATATTTATTGCCACTCCAAATAGAGAGGCATTTCGCGGCTGTCTCTAATCTTTTTCGTTGTAATCTTCTGATATGAGAGAGAGAGAGAGAGAGAGAGAGAGAGAGAGTACTTGTTGGGGTGTCCAAAAGGATTCCAAGAAGCAATGCAATGGCCACAATGGAAGTGAGGTGGTGCCTTGCCATGGGGACTTAGCTATGTTTGGGAACTTTGGTGGTGCATCTCCTACAAAGGTAGCAACATCCTTATATAGCATTTTGGGGCATGACTAAAGCCATGTTGTGTTCTAGTTTTCCATGGAAATTAGAGGCCTTAATTAGAGGCTCCAAGTTTTCCATGAAAATTGAAGGCCTTAATAGGGACTCCATTAAAAAATGGCGAGTGGGACAATTAAAAGGTCAAGGTCCATTTCCCCTAGAATGAAGTTCTCATTTTTTTTCCTTGATTCATTTGAAGATAATATACATTTTCAATACAAATTGTGCGCTAATGTGATGATTAATCCCTTGAACGCAGATTGTATCGAAGACTCACTTTCATGAATAATGACTCTTTCTCTAGTTGTTTTTTTTTTATCTTGGAGTTTGCAGAAGTACCAATTGTTATGCCGACTGCTTTCTCACGTAAAATGTTACTGTGTTCATATGTAACTGAGAATTACATGTACTCGATGTAATTAATTGATATACGGTTTGTATGATGTGCACGAAAACATATTTAGATACATAATACATTTATTAAATAAGTGTCACTGCAATATGACGATGATAGTAAAACTTCTTTACATGAGAAGTGGATTTTACTTTGTCTCTGGTTTTCTTTACAAGATTTTTTTTTTCTTGTAAAATCTAATGTTTGTGTTTACGATAAAATTTTGTGAACCCAGCGCTAAAAAAGAAAGAGGACAGCGGGTCAATAATGTACTAATATCTAGACCCAACTGAAGACAATAAGTTGTCGAAGACAGCAGTTCTTTAAAAGGCTGACAATATCAGCTGGGTATCTCAGGGCAAATTAGAGGCGCTAGATCATTTAGCGGCCGCAAAGCCCACATCCAAATCGTGCTATAAACTGGATGAATATGAAGAAACACGGGCTCTTGAACTCAAAATCCAGAAACTTTTCTTGTTTTTGCATCTTTATGTATTTGCGTTGTGTGTTGTTTCAGTGTTATTTCTCTTGTGAGCATCTGGAAGTAGCGCATTCTGGAAGTTGTGCTGCGTTATTTATTACTTTATTTACCGTTTTCAAACTAATCTTGCTCCGTGGGAGGACCCGTCGGACAAAAGTAGATTAATGCAATTACTTGCATCAGTAAATATAACAATTTTTTTTTTTCCTTTTACATAGGGCTTGATCGTTTTTTAGCGTTTAAGACGATGAAATTAAGTGGAGAGCCACTTTTTCTTATTTTTTGTAGATGACTAGATTGCCTGTAATTTTAATGTCATGCATAGCGGGTACCTGTGTGATGGTGTCTAGAGTTTTAGCTTGTGTTGTTTGCAATAATTGCCTATATTGGCTTTAAACTTAAGTTGTTAGCGTGATTTGTAGCCGCTTGGCCGCCATTAAATCCTTAGGGGCTGCCAGGCTATCTCCAAGCACCAACTAGGGTTTTTGAGGAACCACCCCTGTGTCGAAGTTAGATTTTTTATTTTTATTTTTTGGTGAAATATAGGTCGTAGTCTGGTGCAAGCATAATTTGAACCCCAGGCCTCTTGTCCACTGCTAAGAAGTTTTACCAATGTGCTATAGTGACACTTGCGCAGTTAAATATTTAAACCAAGCAATTTGCATTTGATCTCTTTAAAATTTGGGCAGACTATTTTCTTAGATGTAAGATGTATTATTGTTGTCATCTAATCATTGAGAGAAATTAGATAATTCGGTTTCAAAACAAAAAGTAAAATCATGATGGGCGTAAAAAAATAAAAGGTACTAGATGTAAATTAAGAAGTTTATCATTTTCATGTCTTGTACATTATGTATTATTAGTATTAGGTATAAATGAAATTGAATAATCTTGTATTGGATTTTTTTTTTTTTTGGGGGGACTTTTTAATAATTTGAATTCCTCAGGCCCTGTTTTCCCTTACGAATGCATGTTGAGAGTCCACGTGAATGAAGAGAAAAGGTCCCCACTCCCTGTTGGATTTTTCTCTTTTAATTATTATATTGAACTAGTATTACAGAGAGAGAATTTTGATTTAGCATTCAAACTTGGACTAACGTTGAATGTTTCTGCAAGATCATGATGTTTCATGAAGTCTTTGTTACACAAAAGTTGAAAGTTAGCCTGTGTCGTTGGATGAAAAGGTACGATAATCTTTAATAATTTAAAAGAGAGATTAGAGAAGAACCGAGAAGATATGTGACTTCTGACAAAGAAATCAATGACAAGTTCCAAGTTCAAGACATACGCAATCGTGGTTGTGAGAAGTGTTGTATCAATACCGAATACTGAGAGGGTGAAAGAGACCTACCTTACGTTAAAAAAAAAAAATTTAAAATTTAATTACCCTAATGTGGCAAGCTTTATCTTAATTGCTCAGGGTGTTGTTGCCAGAGGATTATCAATCTGAAGGAGCTAGGTAGGATACTCAATTAGATTTTCAATATGTGCAAATAAACAAACTCATCGAAATCTTCGGAGATGAAAATAAAAAACACATATTAAGAAGTACAAATTCTGAAATTGATAAAGTTTACACAAGGTTTATGCGCATAGTCAACTTTCTTATATATATACACACTTGTGTCTTTCCAAAAAGGAATTGAGGTCGAATCTTTCTCACTCAAATTCAATCGTCCGACATTCGGATACAATATCCACTCCGTTGAAGTTGATTTATATTATTTTAAGTATTTATAAATCAAAAATCAAGTGTTTTGAATACTTTATGCCCATCCATCAAATGACGTTAAATGGACGGCTGAAAATAGTGAGTTGGTTAGATCGATATCTTTAGATTTGCAAATTCTCGATCCGACCATTTCATTATGATCTAAACACTTAAAAAATCCCTACAAACCAATTTTTGTTAGGTTTCAAGTGTTCTATACAGTTAAACTAATCAACTCACTATTTAGGCTGTCCGTTTTTTCCTACTTGATAGATAGGCAAGAAGTATTCAAAACACTTAATTTTTTTATTTATAGAAATTTGAAATAATATAGATCAACTTCAACGGAGTGGATCTTGTATTCGAATGTTGGAGGGTTGAATTTGAGTGGGAAGAATTCGGCCATAAATCCTTTGGAAGCACACAAGTCTATCTCTCTCTATAGGGCGTGTTTGTTTCGCCGCAAAATGCCGCAAAACGCAAGTCGTAAAACTTCTTTTCCATTTTCTGTTGTTTGTTTCGCTGAAAAACAAGTTGCAAAATACAACTCTTCTTATCCCACTTGCAGTTGCTACAGTTAAATTTGTGGTCATGTAAATCTCACTTTTACACTCATATTTTCCCACTTTCCATTATAATTATATTTACTTTGTTAATTTTATATTTCTATAATATTACAATAATATTATAATAAAATTTATATTATAATAATTTTCAAGTATTTTTAATATTATAATATTATAACTATATTTATTATTGTTGTAAGATTTTTTAATATTTATATTTTATTAGTATTCTTAAAATTTTATTAATGTTCTTTAGTTTTCTTAAAATTTTATATTATTATTTAGTTAATATTTTAGTAATATTTTATTAATATTATTGTTATAAATAAAATATTAAGATTATTAATTTTTTATCTCAAATTTATTAATACAATTTAATATGCAATAGTAGATTTAATTTAATAGTATTATAATATTTAAATCACTGCTACAGTTAATTTTGTGGTCAACTTCCACTTACACTTTTACATTACCAACCAAACAGCGTAAAACACAATATACTTTACCATTTACACTTTCACTTTATCAACCAAACACCGTAAAACACAATATACTTTCCATTTACACTTCACTTTATCAATCAAACACCGTAAAACACAATATATTTTCTCTGCTACAGTTAACTTTTTCCATTCTCATTTTACGACTTATGACTTGCGACGTTTTGCAACGAAACAAACAGGCCCTAAATATAGAAAAAAAATGTACTCAGCCGCCAGTTAAGAGAGACTCTCTCAGCTGGCACTTCATTATGGTCGCAGTCCACTGCGACATGGTCGCAGTCCACTGCGACATTGTCGTAGTCCTAAAAAATTATATATTTCCAGTGTAACTAAAACTGCGATCATGGTAGCAGTTCTCAGAAAAAGAGTGCGACTTGATCACAGTCCTCACAAAAAATTACGATCATGGTAGCAGCGCCTAAAATTGTGGCTGAAATTCAGTTACGTCGAGCCAGCGGAGAGAATCTCTCTCAGCTGATAGCTAAGGTGCAAATCCCCCCCCCCCAACACACAGACACAGAGAGAGAGAGAGAGAGAGAGAGAGAGAGAGATTTCTATTGCGGCCAAGCCGCAAGAGCCGTCATGCGAACCTAAAATCCCAAGCGTCCGATTGGAGAGAGAAATGGGGGCTGATTAATTAGCGGTCCCCACTTATCAAATTTCTCAAAGGGTTACACATGTATCTGGGCTGATTAATTAGTGGTCCCCACTTGCCCCATGCAGGCACCAGACTCAAATTTAATAAAACTCCACTGCAACTATGTAGAGAGAAAAAACATGCAGAGAACAAAGGTTCACTGCTGCTTAAGTGAGCCAGGATTCTTTTTACAATTTTTTTTGAGATCATATTCTTTCAAAAAGTTTGAAGATAAGTAATAAGATTTTCATATTTAGAGACCTAAAAAAATACATTCACTGCATCAGATGGTTCAAAGTCTTGAAGAAACACATACTCATAATGAAATTAACATCCAAAGAATTCTCTTCATCCAAGTAATTGTTGAAGAACTGCAAGTAACTTTTTGTTCTTGCCCGGGACAGTGCTAGATGAGCTCCCATATGTACAGCCCTCCACACGTGATACCTGAGAGCATTTAGAATTTTTTTTTATAGAAATAGGTGGAATGTATTTTAATTGATTCTAGATATCCATGAAAACTATAAAGTTAACAATTTAGACATTAAGTACTATTTTCTTATAAAAAAATACTTTTGAATTTGAATCTAAATGAATGTATATGTCGACTGAAAATTGTTCTAGTCTATAAATACGAGAGAATATATTACCTCTGTCAATTGTTTGATGATTGGTCTGATTCATCTTCATCATCACAATTTTCTTCACTAGCTTCTCTCAAAGAATCTTCATGTCATTTAATTGTTGTGGTCATGAAATTAAGCAAGAAATTTTCTTTTAAATAAAAACACACGTAATGAAATAAAAGAAAAAATAAACACAAAATAACTCTTTACCTTTCATTTATGTACGGGCAATTTCAAATGTCATGCTTTTGTCCATGCTTTCCACATCCACTATACCTCCTATTTCTGGATTTGAGATTCACTCTTTCTAGTTTCATTCTTTTCTCTTTCCGTCTACCTTTTGTTTTAGCTTGTCTATGTTCCAACACACTTACATCAGAGAAATCTTTTCTTTACCTTTTCTGGATTCATTTGGTTCAACACCTTCTGCATTATCTCCAGATTTTAGAAGTCGTATCTCAACAATAATTTCATGAATTCTTTTTGCAGCCAGATTGAAGGTCTCATCGGAAAACGTTGTTGATCCACAAGTATGTTAGCCAAATGAGTCAACTCAACGAAATTGGGGCAAAAATTTTTTGCACCATCTTAATTATATTTCCATCATTATTAATTGTAAGACCTTTTTTGATATCTTGAGGCAAGCGTCTGAAAATGTATTCTGATGGCAATTCAGTGAAGTGCATAAAGTTGAAATATGCTAAAAGATGTCAGAATGAGATGCCTTTAAATTCAAACATTAAACAGCTACAACTTGCTTTCTCTTTTGACTTGCAATATGTCACATTTCTTTTACTTTCCAGTGTTTTGTGTACAACTACTTTGTATAATATCTCGTCTCTATCTTCTTTTATTGGCACAACATTATAGACCAAACTTGCAGCTAATTCTTCTTGAAACAAGTAAAAAATTTCTTTGGTGTAAATTTTTAACTTGTGCTTCTCTATTATCCACAATGTCTTTATCTCCGGCTTCTTCTCCAATGTACTATGATCTACCTTCAGTTTTTCTTCTCTTGTTTCGCCAAAGCCTTGTCAAAAATAATAGCAAACTCATGCAATGAGTTTTGTTTGTTACATTTATTTTGAGAAAAGCATTCATATCTTCGCTCCTCTGGCTACTAGACATTCCTGCCCAAAAATATTGCTTCAAATATGCAGGTACCCATATTTTCTGCATGTCATATATTTCAAACAACCATTTATTGTCTGTGATACCATTTTTTTTTTATAATTTCCTTCCATTTCTTATCAAAAAGGTCTGGATCATATGTGTTCCAAATATTATCCTTAAAAGGACTCATAAATTCCTTTTTAAATGCTCATGGACCAAATCTATCTGGAACTTTATCTACTATGTGCCAAATGCAGTAGTGGTGATGAGTGTGTGGAAATACTTGAGATCGTGCAGTATTTATACCACGATCTTGATTAGAGATCATTGCCCTAGGAGGGTGATCCATGACATCTAACATTTTTGAAACAACCAAATAAATGACTCAGCTGACTCATTTGGTAGAAATCCACATCCAAAAAATAATGTTTGCCAATAGTGGTTCACTCTAATGAAAGGTGCAAATATTAAACCATGTCGATGAGTGTTTTGAGTAGTATCGAAAGTTACTACATCCCCGAAGCATTTATAGTTCATTCTTGCAATAGCATCTACCCAGAAGCAATATGCTAATTTGCCTTCATTATTAGTTTTATATGTATAATAAAACAACAAATCTCTCTTGGCGCCACTTGAAATAATCGAGCAACATCTGTGCATCATGTCCTCTCATTTTCTCTCTTAAATCCCTTTCAAAATTTCTGATATCTAACTCAGTGCATCCCACTCTGTTGTATCCTTCATTCTCATTCTCAAATAAAGCCATTATCTTGTTTGTCGGAATGTTCACTTCCTTCATTTGTATAACCAACTGCTTTTTTGACTTACTCATCTTTTTAATTCCCTGTAATAAATGTCTCCCCTTGGAGTAGTCTCTGCATGATTATGCTCTTCAATTAACTTGGTGACAAACCACACACCCTTCTCCTCTTCTCGTTTCAAGTGATACACAGCCTTACAACTGGTTCTCATTGTACCACATCTTCTAGTTCCTGATAGTTTAGTCTTTGACTCTCATTCTTTAGAACATACATAAAATTTGTCAGTTAATGTTCTGTCACTCAAGAATTTTGTTGAACTTGAACGGACATCAAAACCTCCAATCCTGGTATATCTCTTGTAAAATGCTTCTGCTTTTTTCACTAATTCAAAATGCATTCCCATACGTGGCCTCATGGCTTCATCAACCTCTGGCACAAATATGGTTTGGGGCACCAAGTTAGCTTCATTTGCATTTTGTGAGCATTTAAGGAGGGACAAATTAAAAATATGTAGGAAACATAATCTATTAATTAATAGGAATACAAATGATGACAACTACACATAGCCAATCAAATTAGAAAACATGTAGATAGACAATCAATTTATCTAAGTATTTAATCCAATCAAATTAGAAAATCTGTAGTTAGACAATCAATTTATTTGGATATTTAATTGCTACTATTAAGAATAGAAACCTGCAGTAAGTAATCAAGTTTCTCTAAACATGTACTTGATGGATAATAGGAGATCGATCTATTTATAAATGGAGGCAGATGGAAGGAGAGCTATTGCACAAAGCGGACTCGCGAAACAAAGCAGACGAGATAGATTAAAAAAAATGAAGATAGAGTGATCGGGGAGAGGACTGGAAATGGCGCGAATACAAATGGGAGATAACTGGAGACGCGTGAACGCAAGTATGTGGGGTGAGAAGAAACCCTTGTTTAAAAAATTTAACAAGTGGGGATTACTAATTAATTAGCTTCCTCTTAGAAATTTAAAAAGTGGGGACCACTCATTAATTAGCCCCATTTCTTTCTCCAATCGGACACTTGGGATTTTACGTTCACATGATGGCTCTTGTGGCTTGGCCGCAATAGAAAACCTCTCTCTCTCTCCTCTCTCTCTCTCTCTCTCTCTCTCTCGCCCCCTCGCTATATATATATATATATATATATATATATATATATATATATATATATATATATATATATATATATATATATATATATATATATATGGGGTTACTGTACCTCAGCCGACGGCTGAGAGAGTTTCTCAGCCCCCGGTGACGTGGCCGAATATATGCCACAGATCGGCCGCAGA
>JAVJIF010015005.1:25000-137947 GCA_038442645.1 Agave tequilana
GGGGACATTGAGCCCCAACTCCCAATGACGCTCCCCCGATAACGATAAAGACTGAGAACCCCACCTCCTTCACCCCTGAAGCTCCCGATTGACCAGATTTTTACATCATCAAGCGTCAGCTGTGATTGAAACTCCCTAAGACAGCCAAGTACGACCCAAACTTCCTAGAAGCAAGAAGTTATTTCTTTCACGACAGCCGGGGACACGCCACCGTGTATTGCTGGGCCCTCAAACGACAATTCGAGGACTTAGTTCGACATGGACATATGGACGAGTTCATCCTCTTGGAGGAAGATCTTGAGGTCGGAGAGGTCCCAGCCGAAATGGTTGACTGAAACGCTCGCGTTTTAATACCTTTCGGGATGGGAAGACCATTGCCAGGCAATGTGCTTCCTACCCTAAGCGATACCACGTGTAAAACCGCGTAACATCCAATAAAATTATGCAAACTCTTTTATTTCCATGCTCAATATCTTCTCCAGTTACGACAAGCACACTCGACAGCCTATATCGGGTCCTACTCTGACGACTATGAGAGAAAAATAGCCCCTACGGTTATCCTTCGGGAAGCTCCTTGAAAGATGAAGGCTCGACCAATTTGACTGCTCGGAGTCAGCCTAAATAGGTTTTCACCTTGACGGCCACTCGAGTGAGTCAACAGCCTATATCGGGTCCTACCCTAACAACTATGAGGTAAAAATAGCCCCACAATTATCACTCAAGGAGCCCCCTGATAAATGAAGGTGCATCCATAAGGATTGGTCGGAGTTAGCCTAGACAAGTTTTCACCTTGATGGAGAGTCAACAGCCTAAATCGGGTCCTACCTGACGGCTATGAGGGAAAAACAACCCTCATGGCTATCCCTCGGTAGCTTCTTGAAAGCTGGAGGCTCGCCCACAAGGACTGCTCGGAGTCAGTCTAAACTGATTTTCACCTCTACGACCACTCGAGTGAGTCAACACCCTATATCAGATCCTACCCTAAAGGCTATGAGAGAAAAACAGCCTACGCACTATCCCTCGGGGAGCCCCCTGAAAGATGGAGGCTGTTGACACTCTAAAAAAGACAAGATTCCTAACTGGTCTGAACAATGTCTAACTTGTTAACAACTACAAAAGACAAGTTGTAGACAAGCTGACGACCAGTTTTTACCCATCTCTGAGGGACAAATCAGCGACTTGGACTCTACTGATCCAGTGAATCAGATAGTGAGCCCAGATTGTCTTTGAAGAGACCTAAGCAGCCCTAAGATGCTAAGTTAGCGCAACACTTAGCATCGCATGAGCCCAAGGGGATAGCCTCACCTGAGAGGCTAAGTTTGTCCAACTTCGCCTTGTAGCTGTTCAAAACTCTATCAGTGAGCTAACTTACAGCTTCGCCTGAAGCGCTCAGTTAACTCCGCAGAGAGTTAGCTTCGCTCGAAGCCAGACGTAACCGCGCAGAAGGATGGTCGGTAGCTTCGCCACAGATGTTTATCTAGCTCCGCTGAAGAGCTTTCTTCTGACTTCGTCAAATGCTCCTTCCAGCTCCGCTGCGAGCTCGATACAGTAACTCCGCTGCGGGTCTTTTATGGTCACCTTTGACCAATTGAATCTCCAAATGAGATCAAATCTATTCAAGATCAAATCTGATCAAGATCAAATCTGATCGAGATCAAATCTGAGATCAAATTTGGCAGTTGTTTACCATAATCTCTTGACTCTCCTAAAACAAGTAAGAAGATCAAGGGAGATCTTTTAGTTATTTGGAAAGAATCAAAGCGGTCAGGAGATCGACACTACCTGCTATTCCTAGCTTCGCAGAAGCTGATTCTGGCCTCGCGGCTAGGCTACTTTCCAGATTTAAATAGATTGACTCAATCTGTTTTCAGATTTTCAAAGGGCAATTTTACCCCTTCTCTCCCTATAAATAGCCCACTAGAGGCATGCAAGACACGCGAGACGGAGGTTGAAAAAAAAAGAGGAGAGACGGCTAAAAACAGAGACCTGCTCCCTTGCTTCCAAGAATTTAGAGAATTACTTCTCTAATCAGGGTGCTAATACCCTAAGATCTTCCTCCCTCTCAAGGAATCTCCGGAACCAGGCGAGAAGGAATTCCCGAGTGGAGGCAGTTTGAGAAGTAATAAGAGGATTTTACCAACCTTCTATTCTCTGATTCCCCGAACGAGGCAAGAAGGAAATCCCATCTGGCAGTAACCCAATTATCTGATCGATCGCATCGTCAAAGGGACAAAGTGGTCGCTCGCTGACCACACTCCTACCAGCACACTTCTCCAGAATCTCAGAGGAGATCTATTTGTAATCTTTCTATTGCAAAAGAATTACTTGTAATTTAGCTCCTCGACCCTTTTTGTAAGTTTTTCCCCTTTGCAAAATCAATGAAAAATAAGGTGGCGACTCCACTGGGGATTGAATTCTCCACTATTGAGAATTAAGTGTCGCAATGCAACGAACAGACCTTCGGGTCTACTTCTGAATTCAAGGAAGTCGGAGTGGTCAGAGCCCCTCTGGCTAAATCTTTAAAGCAAGTCTCTGTGGAGACAGATAAGGCTCCCTGTGAGCCTACCACGGTCCTCTGGCGCAACAAGAAAGCAGGCCCGCAATACAAGGGTCAGAAGTTTGAGCCTGTTACCTTCGAAAACCTAGTCATTCATTTTGACCAAGGAAAATTCGAAGAACTCCTCTCTGGAGGTTGTCCAATGCTCCTCGTTCTTATGAGCGAAGCTACTGATGGTGTGCCAAACACAGTACCTCAGGATACGCATGAAGTTCGCAGCCGCGAAGCTGGAACCAAAGCACCACAGTGTGCTTCGTTCCCCAGTTCTTTAAGTACTAAGCTCGCTCTTTGCAGCAAAGCTAAGGGATTGCCCCTAAGTCCTGATAGCGGTGCTTATGCAGCTTCAGCGCCCAAAGGCATTTCCAAAGCTTTTAGTCGCAAATTTAGAGCCAAGGCACTATCTAGGGCTAATCACCTTCGCAACAAGACAGCGGATAAAGCATCACAGCGTGCTTCGCTCCTCAGATCTTCGAGTACTAGGCTCGCTCTTCGCAGCGAAGCTAAGGGATCATCCCTAAGTGTTGATAGCGGTGCTCATGTAGCTTTAGCACCCAAGGGTATTTCTAAAGCTTTTAGCCACAAAGCTAGAGCTAAAGTACTATCTAGTGCAAATCACCTCTGCGGTGATGAAAAGAACAGGACATCGTCCTATGCGTGACCCAACAGAGTCTCTGCGCTGGATCATTTAGGACCAGTCGGGTCTGACTTGCAAGAATTCTTGACGAACAAACGGAAGTCGGAATCTTTTCAAACTTCTCCCTCCTGTTGTCAACAAGTGGGATGTCAGTTGGTGACAGTCCACTCAGTCCATTGCCGGTTAGGACCAATCCCTGCCACTCCTCCAGGCCGACGATCAGTTTTTGATCGTCGGTGCAAGCTCCGGTAAAACATCGCAAAAGGAGCTATCGCAAGATTTGCCCTCTGCGTCCGTTAATATGATCGAAAGGGGATGAGAACTGCGTAGGGGCAGACGAGCATCGCACGACACTCCCTATAGTTCCCCAGATCCGGATTATAACCCGGGCCTTGGCGAAGTCTTGGTACATGAAGAAGGTGTCTTCCGAAATACCAGATCTAGGGTCACAATACCCTACAGTTATGAACAGCCATCTTCCTCAACTGCAGTAACCTCACCAGAACCAATGAAAAAATTATTTCAATGGTCTGATGAGGAGGACGAAGACAGTAGGTATGCCTCTTCAGTGACAGTTAGCTCGGTACGAACAGATAGAGTATCAGTAAATATGGCTGATAACGGTAATGATGACCTCCGTCGACGGTTGAAAGCTCAGGAACAGACTTCCAAGGCCCAGCAAGAAGCCTTGGATAACATTTAACAGATGCTCGCTCAACTCCTCAGTAGCCGGAACAACAATGATATCGAGAGTAACCAAAATGAGGAAGAACATCATAGCGATGAGCAACCAAAGATTGAGAAGTCAAAGGAAAGCTCTTCTATGGACGTTGAAATTCTTAAAGGCATCCAAGCTCAGATTGCATCCCTAACTCAGAGGGATGAGTTAAAGAAAGTAGGGAAAGTCCGTCCTTACCCGCTGGAATGGGATTCAGTGCCATACCTACCAAAATTCAAACCACCAACGTTACATACGTATGATGGTAAGAGCTCGCCAAACCAGCACATCTACTATTTTTGATCTCAGACCGGTAATGTTATAGACAATGATGCTATCATGGCCAGACTGTTCATTGGCACCTTAAAAGGGATAGCATTTGATTGGCTCCGAAGTCTCCCTCCGGGCTCTGTTAATTCCTGGATCGACCTGAAAACCCGATTTCTTTCCCGTTTCTATGAGGACGATACCGAGATAACCATGAACAAACTCCTCTCTACCGTACAGAAGAAGGGCAAATCTATCCGTGACTACATTGAGCGGTTCAGAAACTTGTCTTTGATGTGCCCAGCAGGGATGCCATTACCTATGCTCTTACAGACGTGCAGGCACAACTTCTTAGACCAAGTAGAAATTCGCATGGGAGCTGTCAAACTCCATACCTGGAAAGAACTGGTCGAGCAAGCTGAGATAGCCGAAAAGTCGGCTAAAAAGTTCGAACCATCCATCCCTAAAGGCAAATGGGGTATGAATAATAAAGGACGTGGCGACATGACACAGTCTTCCCAAGCCAAAGGGAAAGAGACTATGTCCGTCGAATTATCAGGGGATGTTCAGTCGAAGGCCAAAAAGAGCGGCTTCAATAATCAGGAGTCTAAGTTTCCTCCGAAAAAGTACTCCTTCAAGGATGAACAGGTTGTCCCAATATTTTATTTACTCCACAAAGGGAATAAATTGAAGCTGTTGGATGCTCGGCGTCCTAATGAAATAGGACGCACGAACGATCCCAAATACTGTCTCTTTCATAGGATGATTCATCATCCTACTGACAAGTGCTTTGCCCTCAAGGATAAGATCCAAGCTTTAGTTGATGCCGGAGTTCTGGCGCTGAAGTCAGAACATAAAAAGGTCACTGCCTAACTCCTATCTTGAAAGGGAGTATAGAGTTAGTCAACTCTACTTCCAAAAGCCATGGGTCTTATCCCATCAACGGCTAAAATATTGGGACTCAAGCCAGTCCAAAGCTAAAGGTAAGTCTTGCAATATCTCTCATAGCAGATGACACCGCACCAGCAACTCCTCTCAACAGCTCTGAAGAGGAGACAACCGTCTCAACCGCTATTTGATAGTCGACGAGACACAACAGCCAACAACGTCGGAAAACGCGCAGGGGGTTGGAATATGTCATTCCACCAACTAAATGAGAACAACCTTTCGTAGTAGAGGCAGTCTACTCGAGTGGAGCTTATCGCCTAGCGAATCCAAACGGTGACACGCTCCTGATGCCAACCAACGACAAGTGCTATCTACGATCACGTTAACACTATACCTCTGATCAAAGAAGTACTACGCGTGATCATGTTAACATTACACCTCTGATCATCAAGTCGGACTCGTCTTACTGTTTCATCTCCTCAAGGAGTCCCTTTCCACAGGTGGAATCAATTTCAACCATCTCTGCATTCTTCTTTTGGCAAATCAATTTGGCTTCACGATGATCTTGAACGAGTCGAATTCATCGAAGAAGGTTCGTGATGCATCCTTGCAGGACCTTTCTAATGTTTTCACATTCATGTTCAGATTCAATGATCAGCTATGACTGAAGTCTTGATTATGACGAACAAAAGTGAAACTCCACGAGAAATCTCGATTTACTCGATATATTTCCTGTGAAGTTTGTACTCTATATCTAGACACGAAGATCAGTTGAGAACCAAAGTCTTGATGAATAAAAGGTGACGCTCCACGAGAAATGTCGATCTACCCGAAAAATTTCCCATGAAGTTTAGACTTAACTCTTTAATCCCCAGTGAAACTTTAGAGGTCACCAGTGGAATACAAAAATGTTCACTTTATGTGAGACGATCTGAAGCCTTCGGTGAATAAGACTAGAGGAAAATGTTGGCCTTCAAGCCCAACATGAGTCCTCGACAACTCATCATGCTGAGGGGAATAGCATGGCTAGCCCGACTCAAACGGTGGTTGGTAAAGGCATATCAAATCCGTTGACAGCTGAGGATTTACTAAAAATCCTAAGGGACCTGTTCCCATTTGATTTCAGGGTTAAGGATAGAGGAAAATGTTGGCCTTTAAGCCCAACATGAGTCCTCGATAACTCATCATGCTGAGGGGAATAGCATGGCTAGCTTGACTCAAACGGTGGTTGGTAAAGGCATATCAAATCCGTTGACAGCTGAGGATTTGCTAAAAATCCTAAGAGACATGTTCCTATTTGATTTCACGGTTAAGGATAGAGGAAAACGTTGGCCTTTAAGCCCAACATAAGTCCTCGACAACTCATCATGCTGAGGGGAATATCATGGCTAGTCCGACTCAAATGGTGGTTGGTAAAGACATATCAAATCCGTTCACAGCTGAGGATTTGCTAAAAATCCTAAGGGACCTGTTCCCACTTGATTCCCTCTCCAAAATCACTTACCAATTCTCATCCATGGAATGGTAAGACCACATATAAAGAACGACAGATCCACTCGAATTACTATTATGTTCAAACACCTCTAACAGTAAATGAATCTTTTTGTCAAGTTAACATTACACCTCTGACAAATTGCTTTACGAATCCCCACGAAGTTCTTTTGTCACATTAACAATCACCTCTGACTTATGATCTTTTATGGGATTCATTTCCTAGCTCCCCAGCGAGTTTTTGAGTCCCACTCAGTCTTTAGTGGACTTTTCTTTTTGTCAAGTTAACATTACACCTCTGACAAATTGCTTTACGAATCCCCATGAAGTTCTTTTTGTCACGTTAACAATCACCTCTGACATATGATCTTTTATGGGATTCATTTCCTAGCTCCCCAGTGAGTTTTCTGAGTCCCACTCAGTCTTTAGTGGACTTCTCTGGTTGTCACGTTAACAATATACCTCTGACAATTTCTTCCAAGTCTCATCCAGATTTTGAGCTTGGTGGCTTCTCAGTCGGTTACGTCCCTGCGACCTCTGAAACGACAGATAGCCAAGTCTCATCTTTTAGTCCGGCAAGGACTATCTCTTTGTCATCAGGTCCAGTTCGTCACCTCTGAATGACAGATTTTGAGCTTGGTGGCCTCTCAATCGGTTACGTCCCTGGGACTTTTGAACCGACAGATAGCCAAGTCTCATCTTTTAGTCCAGTAAGAACTATTTTCTCAAATGTGTGACTGACTCTCTTAGCTTATCACCACTGATTGGATTAGTTATATCATTATTTCGTTTCCTTTTTGAGGACTGCAAGAATTGAAAATTCAGAAGATGAAACAAGTTGGAAATGCAACAGGGGAGTCAAATAAAATCACTTTTTTTATTCCAAAAGAGGGATACATGAATGCACGGATTACAAGCTACGAAGGTTCTTCATAGGACTTGCTCCGTTCTTCAAGAGTGGCCAGCCTAGTCTTCCTCTCTTCAGCAGCCCTGATAAGCGCCTGCGACCTCAACTCGGCCTCATTAAAGCTCGCTGTCTGGGCCAAGCGAGCTTCAATTTCAACTAAAGTTGCCCTCTGTGCTAGCTCCTGCCGCAAGACTTCGTCATTTTGGGCCTTAAGCTACTCAAGCTGAGCAATCTCTTCAAGACGCACCGGTTCAGTCTTGGACAAAAGAAGATTAGCCTTCCTGATCATTTCCTTGGCCTTTTCAATTTTATCCTCAGCGTCAAGAAGAGCACTGCTAGAAGCGTCTATGGCATCCCCGAGCTCTACTTTTCTTGTCTCCAAGGATTTCAAGTCAGAGGAAATTGCCTTAGCAGCTTCTTGAGCGGCGAGATGAGCTTCATGCATTTGAGCAACAAGATGCGTAAGCTGTTCGTTAACTGAAGACTCCAAATCTGAATGGCTAAGACGGCGCCATTCGTCCACATCCCTCTCGAGTCATCCACCAGAAGCTCCAATGTGGCGGCCTGGTCATCCCCTCCAAAGTCTCAGATGCTGTCAATGCTTCGGGTGAGGACCACCTTTAAAGCAGAAAATGAGGTAGTTGAGCCCTTCAAGACCAAAGCAATGGATCGCTTCAAGCCTTATAAAAGCTGTCGACTAACTCAGCCACGAATTCGTTCTCGGCCTCAACCACTCCCGGCGAACAAGTAGCCCCTGAAGATAAAGTTTTCACCGGTTTCACTGGCGTAACTGTGGAGGAAATAATAAAAGCACTGGCTGCAACAACATGAGGGGTCGTCGGTGATCTCGGAGGAGTCCTCATTGAGACCAGTACACCAGCCACAACCGAAGTAGGGCTAGTGACTATTTCTGGGAGAGTTGGCTTAACCACCAGTATTGGAGAAGTAGGACTGGTAATCACCTTCAGCTCCGCGCTTGGCAAAATAGGCGGCACTGGCAAAACTAATGGCACCTCACTTATTGATATAGTTGGAAGCGAGATGGTTCCGCAACTACTGTTCCCTCAATCCCCCTTCGACTTGTCGGTTCAGGTTGATAGGAGGGCAGACCGTGATACAAGGCATCCAACTCAGCAGTATCCGCCGCGATCGAAGTACTTGCTTCACCTCTGATTCTCTCAGAAAGATTGGCTGGCTCCCTCGAAGTCGATGCACCAAGAGGCGGGACACCTGTAGCAAGATTCTATTTAAACAAGGTTTAATGAATATCAGAAGAAAACGAAAGGGCAGAATGTTACCCAAAGATGGTATCATCTCGACTGCCTTGGCCGCAGTCTCTCTCTGAAGTCCTTCGACAACGACTTCAGTCCTCTCGGGCTCCATGGAAAATTTTTTGGCAGAATCAATAAGAACGACCGGCCCACCTTCACTTGCCGAACCCTCTGTGGTCCATCAAAAGAGCTGGAAGCTATGAGACTTCCTTTTGAAGTCCGAGCACCCGAAGGACCTACATCGGCTGCATCACCTCCAGACTTTTCCGAGACGGCGAAATAGCTAGCCTCATCGCCTTCTCTATAAGTGAACAGGGGATCATAATGCTCCCCCTGTTCTCCGGCAACCTCAACTCTCGGGTCCGGAGCAGCTTTACCGGGGGTCTGCCTAGGGGCCGACAGCTTAATGACTAATGGAGTAGGAGGAGGAGGCACTGCAGATTATTCGCCCTCTGCAATAACAGTAGGAGCGTAGCGACGAGACTTCTTCACTACCCTCTTCCTACGAGATCCACCTTCCCGCTTTCGCTTGAAGTGGACATCAGGATCTTCTTCCTCCACTTCTTCCACATCAACATGTTCCATGGGGGCCGTGCCTACCCCACTAGAAGCAGCTGCTGGAGCTTCAGCACCTGTATCCCCTTCAAAGCGAGGACTTCCTGCATCTGAGGCTTCGCTATCATCAACAACAATGAATTCCCCGAGGCCTGGAACGCGGACCCTCTTAACCTCGCTCTTCTCAGTGACCTTCCGCTTCAACCGCTGAGAGATCAACTTCACACCAAAGGAATTAATAGAAAACCCAGTTGGCGTGGAGTTCGAAGTTCTATACCACTGGCAGAACTCCAAAATTGTTTGAAGGTTCGGAGTCCTCAGCGGCATGCACAGTCGTGCCTCAGTACAACCAGCAATGTAGAACCGCTAGGCACGAGTTCCATCGATGAGGCTCCCCATAAAGGCCAGAATGCTGTTTGAATTTCCTACATACAGTTGGTCATACCTAAACTGACGGGCAAACCGACTCGGAACATAGGGCTCCAGGTAACAGGTGTCCCCACTTCTATACAACAAGTGGGATGGCCAGATGCTAACCAGCCATTCGAAGACTCCCTGACTCAATGACATCTGCCTTTCCCCTATATCCTTGAATGCTTCACCATAGCATGCATCGCGAATGTAGGGAAAGCATCGAAAAAGGCTGTAAACGTCATGACGGCACAGCAGTTTACGGACCGCAGCCACATAAGTCTGTGACCACGAACACCCCTCGAATCGACGGAGAAGTGCCATGCGAACACCTTCTGGGGGCTCCTCACCGGCTTGGATGATGGAGGGGCAGTGAAGGGCGAATCATGCCATCAAATAAGTATATGGCAAACCAATTCTGGGGTTTGATCCGTCGCAAGGTAAGATAGTCCCCTTTCCCCGCTTCGTTGTTGGTGGTTTACAAAAAGACTCCGTCAATGCACGAAGGTCTCTTTGAATACAACACACCATGGCTGGAAGAAGTCCAAGAGAACGACCATGGACTAGACGAACAACAGGTAATAAGACAGTCGGATGAATGACATCGCCAGACGAAGATGGCACCACGCATCTCTTCAACCAAACCGTTAAAAAGCCAGCTGGAAGTGCCTTCCGGGACATCGGTCGACGAGCCTGGTGATGGAAACTCCGAAGAATATCATCTTTCTCATAGGGTCCATCATCTTCTTCCAAAATTAAATCCTCTTGGGAGTGCTCTTGCATCCTACGAAAGATGTCTTCATCTGCAACTCCACAGTGAGCCTCTTCAGGAATACCTTTCAGGTTAGGGAACAAATAATTTTCCTAGCTCTTCAAACTGCATGAAGCTCCTTTATGACCCCCATGCATGCTTGAGCAAATGTAAAGGTGGCACATCAACTCCCGGTAAGTCTCAAATAAGGCGGGCTCCTGCTTCTCCAGAAGTGTCAATTCCGCCTCGCACGAGAAATATTCTTCATATGGGAGAGACCCCAAAGGTAGAGCGGAGACTTCCCAGATCTCGTGCAAAGCCATGCCCAATCGCCAACAGGGGTGAAGAAAGTCCCGGTAGCAGGGCAATACAACTCAAAGATGACATAAAAGTTCGCTACGCTCATCTGAATGCCGTAACAGGTCGCCCTGACGGGCTCATAAAGTCCCAGCCTCTCCAGATCTTCTTCAAAATGGGCAAGGACATATAAAGTCAAGTCCCTCCACCATGCCTTGGGAGGATGAATCCACCTAGGGGTCCTGAAATCAGTGGTTGAATAATTACCATGAACCTTAAAGAACTGATTTCCAAAAGTCTGAGCCACCGCGAGATTTTCTCCCACTGGGATGTCCGGAAGCACGTTCCCAGGGTGGAAACCCAATATGCAACGAGGAGGACCCGTCCTTGTGTAACCGGGGGACAGAATTGTCAACTTCCCCACGTAAACGGACTTGCCACTACATCTTTCGAGCCCTCGTAACACATTGAAAGAAGGACAAGGGAAAATGGCGCTTGCTAGATGGGAGATAATATTTCTCGCCATCCAGTTTGAAAATCCACTGCCCCTCTCTGGCTAGTAGCTGGTGATCGTTGTCTGGCGCTGCATCCCCAAACATAAAGCCGGGCTTCCGATAGACTGTTCGATTAGAATCCTCAAGAGGAGCAGTAGTTAAGATGCTCCTCATGGTGCGCTGATCCCTGCATGAATCCAGGAGCGCTCTGCTCGCTAAATAGTGAAGCCTGCCCTTGGAACTGCAGGCTGACATTGCCGTCCAGCCCTCTGGCTGTTCCAAAGAGACTGTTCAGAGGACTAGGAGTATAGTGCACTGGAAAGACAAGAAGAAACTATATTAGTTCATTTACTGAAGAAAGCTAAGGCAAGAAAAATAATTTTGCCAAGGCGTAGCTTTGCTCCCCGAGCGAAGCAAGCCTGGTTTTAGTTTCGCCCCAAAGCTCAACTCCGTAACCATAGGATGCAGAAAGAATATCTAGGTATTAGCTTCGCTCTGGTAGCTTGGCCTCAACGCGAAGGAGCCCCAAGAGCTAACTTCGCCAGAAGAGTACTGCTGCTTAAAAATTATTTCAAGGGCATTAAGGTCCTTTTCTAACCACGTTTGTAAGGTTAACTTTGCATCCTATTATTCAACAGGATGTAAACCGCCTAAGGGATAGCTTCGCCTAGAAGCTTAGAGAAGAGACCCTTCGGTTCTTGGATTCCCAATCGAGAAATCAAGGAAAATTAAGGGACTTGAACTCCCTGAGATCACTGGATCACAATGAATCGTTCTAGATTCATTATGAAATAGCCAGGAGTTGGCTTCAAAAAGAGATGAAAATCTCTGAACAAAAGGGAAAGATCCCTACCCGCGATAGGTCGTTCGATGACCAGAGGAGGAGAAGGCCCCTCCGTCGTAGAGGTTGCTACCTCTTTTCCTGCTCGTCTTTTGGGAGCCATCGGAGAACTAAAGAAGTTCTTGAATTTCCAAAAGAAGAAGAAAGAAGAAGAAGAGATTTGGAGTTCTCTGAAAATTCAAAGAGAGGTGGTTCCTTCTTTTTTAGCCTAATCGGGCTTTTATAGGCTGATGATTGCCTAAATTCTGTCTCCTCGAGAGAAGCGTAGGCAGTCGTTTCAAATTAATTTGAAACGGCGCCTAAAGCGCCTTCCCGAGAAGCGTTACTTCAGCCCTGCTTAGCTCTAACCCCGCCATGAGTTCAGCGTTAACTTCGCGCGACACTTGAATAACTTTGCTGAGAAACATGCCTAGCTCCGCTAAAAGCACATCTCTAGCTTCGCGAAAATTCCATGCTAACTTCGTCAGAAACTGGCTCCTGACTTAGTTGGAAATCTGTCTTCAGCTTCGCCGGAAGCTTAGCTCGGCTAAGAGTTTTCATTTCCTCCTAAGGAAAACACTTGCCTAAAGCTGGTCCACTACAGGTGTTCTCGAATCAAAAAGGAGGGAAACAAAGCAGATAAGCAGAAAATAAACATTTTTATTGATTAAAAAGGGAAGATACATTGACACTACATCAAGGTGGTCTTTCGTACAACCGAATCATTACTCCAAAGGCATACAAGTTGTCATATCTACTTCCAAGGTGATAAGCCAAACCAACTGGACACGAAAGGCCTTCCTCCTGCACAAGGCCGTAATCCTTCGCCTGATGGCAGATTTTGCCATCAAGATGCCGGATCTTCTTTGATGAAAATTGGCAAAGGACCCGTTGCCACCAGAAAGCCGGATCTTCTTTGATGAAAATTGACAAAGGAAGGATCTGAGACCTTACAGGTGACGTCCGCTTGCCCGAAGTGGATCATCTCGGATAAGCGACTACCAGCCCCTTCTCGAAGTGGATCATCTCGGATAAGCGACTGCCAACCTCTTCTGGGAACACGCATCAACTGCTCCAGTTTGTTCCTCCTTCTTATGGTCAAAGCTTCAACTTGAAGATCAAGAGGCAAGTTTCTAGTCTCTTTCATCAAGACAAAAGACTGGCGGGCATAGTTCACTGCAATGCAAACTGAAAATAAGTTAGCGTAGCAAAAAGAAAATACAGAGATGAAATGCTAAGTCAAATTTTTTGGTGGAGCAATTCATATCCAGTGGCGCTTCAGTTAAGCAGAGGATAGCCTCGCTTGCAGAATGATGATGGGCTAGCTCAGCATAAGCCAAGTCTTAGCTCCGCCTAAGGCAGTTAGGCTGAAGAAGTCTCAAAAAGGACCAAGTCTTAGCCCCACCTATATGGCAAGACTGGCTCAACCTTGAAGAGACTAAGTCCCAACCCTTGCCCACATGGCGAACTTAACAGGCAGGCATGGAATGATCTTTCTTTGGTCAAGTGAAAATGATAGCTTTGCCAAGAAGCTAGGAAATAGGGCTGAAGCCCTTCTCTGCAAGTCAGTCAGATACAGAATGAAGACCAAGGGAATTAAACCCCTGTAATAGCTGGTGAAGCTATGAGAACTAAGGAAGATAAACTCCCTAAAGTCACTAGTCCATTGGTAAAGTCTCTGGGTGACCGAGACTCACCAGTTCTTGGCCAGTTAGTGACCAGTGTGGGCACCCCCACTATTTCAGAGATCTGATTATCCTTCTCTGAACAACTAGACAGACTGTTTCCCTGAAGAGGACTTCAAGTATCCTATTTATAGGCCTCATGGCCTGATCACACTGCCGCTACTTCAAGCTTAGAAGCGCGAGCGAATTTAAGGCATTCAAGTACTGAGCCTTGAGAAAGGGAATAGTCTCCCTCGAAAATGTGTGCAGAAGGAATGATCTCCCTGTTAATGCAAGAGAGGTTATTCTAACCTCGAAAAAGGAGCAATGCTTCTCGTAACTAGCCGAAAGGCAGTTAGCCTCGGGAAAGGAATGTCGTTCCAAAACCGATTTGAAGTGAAGCTACTCCGGGAAGCTACCCAGACGCGAAGCTACCCAGACGCGAAGCTACCCAGAATCGCGCATCTACACGATTCCTCGGCGAACTTATTCCAATCCGGAAGCAGGATTGAAAGCGAAGCTGAACACAACCACTATGGCGACGTTCGCACTTCACATGCCATCAATCAAAGCAATTCAAAGTATTTCAGAGTCTGAATCATTCCATTGCAGACTTAAGAAAACTTTGAAGGGGGTCTTGTTGACACTCTAAAAAAGACAAGATTTCTAACTGGCCTGAACAATGTCTAACTTGTTGACAACTACAAAAGACAAGTGGTAGACAAGCTGACGACCAGTTTTTACCCATCTCCGAGGGACAAATCAACGACTTGGACTCTACTGATCCAGTGAAGCAGACAGTGAGCCCAGATTGTCTTTGAAGAGACCTAAGTAGGTCTAAGATGCTAAGTTAGCTCAACACTTAGTATCGCATGAGTCGAGGGGATAGCCTCACCGAGATGCTAAGTTTGTCCAACTTCACCTTGGAGCTGTTCAAAGCTCTATCAGTGAGCTAACTTACAGCTTCGCCTGAAGCGCTCAGTTAATTTCGCAGAGAGTTAGCTTCGCTCGAAGCCAGATGTAACCGCGCAGAAGGATGGACAGTAGCTTCGCCACAGATATTTATCTAGCTCCGCTGAAGGGATTTCTTCTGACTTCGCCAGATGCTCCTTCCAGCTCCGTTGCGATCTCGACATAGTAACTCTGCTGCGGGTCTTTTATGGTCACATTTGACTAATTGAATCTCCAGATGAGATCAAATCTATTCAAGATCAAATCTATTCAAGATCAAATCTGATCGAGATCAAATCTGAGATCAAATTTGGTAGTTGTTTACCATAATCTCTTGACTCTCCTAAAACAAGTAAGAAGATCAAGGGAGATCTTTCAGTTATTTGGAAAGAGTCAAAGCAGGTCAGGAGATCGACACTACCTACTATTCCTAGCTTCGCAGAAGCTGATTCTAGCCTCACGACAAGGCTACTTTCCAGATTTAAACAGATTGACTCAATCTATTTTCAAATTTTCAAAGGGCAATTTTACCCCTGCTCTCCCTATAAATAGCCAACCAGAGGCATGCAAGACACGCAGAGACGGAGGATGAAAAAAAAAGAGGAGAGACGGCTAAAAACAGAGACTTACTCCCTTGCTTCCAAGAATTCAGAGAATTACTTCTCTAATCAGGGTGCTAATACCCTAAGATCTTCCTCCCTCTCAAGGAATCTCCAGAACCAGGCGAGAAGGAATTCCCGAGTTGAGGCAGTTTGAGAAGTAACAAGAGGGTTCTACCAACCTTCTGTTCTCTGATTCCTCGAACCAGGTAAGAAGGGAATCCCATCTGGTAGTAACCCGATTATCTGATCGATCGCATCGTCAAAGGGACAAATGGTCGCGCGCTGACCAGACTCCTACCGGCACACTTCTCCAGAATCTCAGAGGAGATCTACTTGTAATCTTTCTATTGCAAAATAATTACTTGTAATTTAGCTCCTCGACCCTTTTTTGTAAGTTTTCCCCCTTTGCAAAATCAATGGAAAACAGAGACTTGCCAACAAAGACTGCGCGAAGTCAGCCTAAACATGTTTTCACCTTGATGGCCACTCAAGTGAGTCAACATCCTATATCGGGTCCTACCCTGAGGGCTATGAGGGAAAAACAGCCCCCACAGCTATCCATCGGGCTCCTCTGAAAGATGGAGGCTCACCCACAAGGACTGCTCAGAGTCAGCCTAGACAGATTTTCACATTGACGACCACTCGAGTGAGTCAACAGCCTATATCGGGTCATACCCTGACGGCTATGAGAGAAAAATAGCCCCGCGGCTATCCCTTGGGTAGCTCCCTCAAAGCTAGAGGCTCGCCCATAAGGACTGCTCGGAGTCAGCCTAGACAGGTTTTCACCTTGACGGCCACTCAAGTGAGTTAATAGCCTATATCGGGTCCTACCCTAACGACTATGAGAAAAAATAGCTCCCGCAATCCATTGGGAGCCCCCTTGAAAGATAGAGGCCCACCCACAAGGACTGCTCGGAGTCAGCCTAGACAGGCTTTCACCTTGACAGCCACTCGAGTGAATCAACAGTTTATATCGATTCTTATCCTAATGACTATGAGGGAAAAATAGCTCTTACGACTGTCCCTCGGGAGCCCCCTGAAAGATAGAGGCTCGCCTACAAGGACTGCTCGGAGTAAGCCTAGACAGGTTATCAACTCAATGACCATTCAAGTGAGTCAACGGCCTATATCGGGTCCTACCCTGATGGCTATAAGCGAAACAGCCCTCGCGACTATCCCTCGGGAGCCATGAAAGATGGAGATTCGCCCATAATGACTTCTCGGAGTCAGCCTAGACAGGTGTTCACCTTGCTGGCTACTCGTAGTGAGTTAACAACATGTAAGGGTCCTACCCTGACGACCCCTGACAAACAAGCAAAGACACAAGGCATCAAATGAGAGTATCAAGAACGACAATTTAACACTCTAAGAAAATAGAGGATACATCTCTTTATTACATTCATTCACATAAAAATTGGGTTCCTATTATCCCCGCCTACGGTCACTGCATCGATCTGCTGACCACCTCTGAGATCTCTCATGCTAGCTGCCAGAGCTCTCAACATGTTGGTCAACCTCCCGGGCTGATGACCCGCCCCCCGGCTGCGAATTAGGACCCTCGGGGTCACAGTTCGTGCCCCAAGCCATCCTTCGGCGCTTTCGATCCGGACGCCAGATCTAAGGGTTATAACTTGATAGCGCAGTGTCTGCCCCTCCTTAAGCAATGTCCCATAAGCGCTTCAAAGATCATTTAATGGTCTGCTTGACGCGAAATCTCAGCCCTCAACTCCTCCACGTCCTTGTCACGACTTTTCAAGTTACCTCCCAGCATGCGGACTTCGTGTTTGAGTGCCAGCTTCTCTGTACGCCCCTATCGATCCGCTCTCAAAGAGAAGAGATCTCTGACCAGGCCAAAGTCATCTTTTCCTGGAGATCAGAGACCTCCTCCCACGTCTTCTACATCTCCAAAAGCCGGCTCAAGGGCTTCTCTTTAAGCTTTACCTTCTCCTCCCTTAACATAGCACTCGCCTCAAGTAGTTCGCGCCTTTCTGAAGGACTCCATCCACCCTTTTTTAAGACCTGCCACTGTCGTATTGTGAGAAACGAGCTCGCGATCCAGTTGAGAGGTTAGGAGATCGAGCAGTTTGAGTTCTACGCCACAAGAAAGCCCAAGAATCATCGGGAGCTCCCCCACAGCAGCCTTCCTGCCAGACATTCAAGGAGTATAACAACAACCTAGACTCATCATCCATATCTATTTTCACCTCTTTATCTCCTCCCACGCAGCCAGAGCCCTTGACCTCCTCGGGCAGCTTCTCCCTCGAAGCGCCAACCTCGTCAAAACCTATGCGGGGAGGGGACATCCTCAGCCTCCTATGGGCCCTCTCTGATCACGAATCACCAAGTTAGAAGATGGACATAAAATGGCTGTTCGGAAGGAGGAACTGAATTAAGCAAGATTCAGAGTAAACCGTTATGTCCTTATGCTGATGATCAAACTCTGAATTTGAGTGAAGATTTACTTTACTCCTCGAATCATCGTTCGTAGCACAAGCTATACATGTCGTATCCGCAGGGAGGGCTAGCGATGGAAGCGTTCACAGTTTTTATGTTGAAATTTTTGAGAAAAAAAATGAAGGTTCTTCTTTGTTCAAAAATTGAAAAACAAAACAAAGTAGAAAGAGAGTGAAGAATCTTTGTAGAGTTTTTTTAAGAAAAAGAAAACGGAATGAAAAACGGTGATGTTGAAAAATGAGAAAGTTTTTAAATTCAATGGAGAGAAAGCCATGACTAACTAACATTCTACACTACTAACTTACTAATCTTGTGGGTGATTCTTGCCTCATATAGATTCATTGGCAATAGTACATCTTGCTTTGTCAAATCAATATGTTGTCCCAAATTGAGGATGTGTTCTCATCTAGGCTTGGCTAGGAGGCTTCCTTGGATCATCGGCTCCCAATAGGTTCTCAATAATGGAACATAAGTATTCACACTTAGGTATGCTAAACAAGAATGTAAAATTCATTAGTCCATCAAAGCTATAACAAGCTAGCATGAAATAAGAAACTTATACAATAGGTGTTAGCATACTAAAGTGATCTATCTTCATGTTCCATCAAAGCACTTGTTCAAGAGACAAGGCTTTAAATGAGGCACACATGAATCATATGGAGGTGACACAAAGCATTCACTAGAATGAAGCACTACTCATTTTCATTTGGAATAAAAAGACTTGTTAATTACAATACTAGAAATAAAAACATCCAATGATTCATATGAGTTGCAATCACCCAAGAGTTAGTAGTTAGTAGTGTTAGAAGTTAGTTAGTCATGTTAATGGATTAGTTAGCCATAGAAAAGAAAAACAAGCAAGAAGACATGGTAGAAAACAAGTGCAAAAAAGTAAAGACGTGGAAAGTAAATGCAATAGAACAAGAAAGATTTGAGGAAGGAAAGCTTGAGCCTTTGTATTGAGTTGTCACTTCTTCAATTACAGAGATCTCTCTCTCCCTCACTCTCTCTTTTCTGGATCTAGAAGGAGAAAATGAAAATTACACAAGAAGACTAAAGAGACTTAAAGAAATCCTAACTATTTGCCTAAACAAAATGCTATTCTATCCTCCCATTTTACAGAGGCCCTGGGGGTCCTTTTATAGGCTTCAGGAGAAGATCGTATCTCATAACAGCCGGAGGATCAATCTCTTGATCAACGGCCAAGGATGTGCCGCGGATCCGTGACCAGGGCCGCGTTTCCCGCAGTAGCATCTTGGCCGTTGCGCCAGTGATTGGTCTGACATTCCGTTACGCTGCATGTGCCTAGCTGAAGCTTCTAGAAGTTGGGGAATATACCTTGGATTGTTTCAGAATTGGGCTTCCTTGTTGTGGGCTCCTAAAAACACCTTTAATTCCTTAAAAATCCCAAGATTTGGGCCTTCTTCTCCATTAAAGAATGGACCTGAAAAATAAGAGAGAAAAGCAATAAAAATCCTATTTTTATTAATATAAAACATGGTAAGGTGATATAAAATGATGCAAAATGAACTCCAATCACACCCCCATACCTAGCTTTTGCTCGTCCCGAGCAAAATAAGCAAAGAAAAGGAGAAAAATTCTAACTAAATTATTACACCACTTTTGTAGGTGACATGATTGCACTGAGCTCGTGCAACAAGCCGTTAAACCTCTAGGTTACCCTAGAGGAGGAGTGTTGTCTTCTGAGGGTTTTCAACGGATGCACCCACAAATTCCAAAGAAAAAAAGAAAAAATGTTAGTGGTTTTTCAAAAAAAAAGAAAAGGAAGAAAAAAGTTTATGATCCATTTTTTCAAGAATTTCGGTGATCTTTCGGTTTCAAGCTACCCTAAGCTTTCCTTCTTTTTATAAGCCTCCATTCGATGTTTCGTTTTCAATTTAGGTTAAGTCAAAAATAGAGAGAGAATTAGATTTTGTATCAAGCCTAACATATATAAATTTATATGTATGAGGAATTGTTCTTAGACTATGGTACATTTATTTATATATTTGTTTTATTTATATATATTTTTTATTTTTATTATTTATTTATATATTTACATTTATTTATTCCCTTAGCTTCATTAGGCTTTCTAATTCACCAATGTAGCGTGCCTTTTACTGACGACTCCCAAGCCAGACGGTCTTAGGGTACTGGATGAGGATACATCCCTAAGATTCAAGGACTCAAGTAAACTAGGCCACGAATGCTAAGGACTCAACCACCTTTAGGCGTGACTGGTTATGCTTCTTAAGGCACAACTAACCAGCTTAATTGGTGATCAAGTTTTTATTTATTTATCTATATATATATTTTTCTCTCTTTTTCTATATATATAAATATAAACAAAGTTATTAAGTTCTTGATTAATCTCTCAACATGTAAATGTATATAGTGCTTAGGAAAAATTCAAAGTCTAACTATCTTTCTATTCTTTACTTTTTTAACCTAAAGATCCAACAATACTTCTTATTTTGACTTATATTAAGAAATCTTTAAAAATGGATCACAGAAAAAAATTTATTTTTTTCTTTTTTTTTATAAGAAAGAAAAATCTAAGAAAATCTAGAAAAAATCCTAAAAACTAAAAAAAATTATAAGAAAGAAAAACCTAAGAAAATCTAGAAAAAATCCTAAAACAAAAAAAAAATCTATGTTAGTATCTACCCCCATACCTATCTCATGCATTGTCTCCAATGTATGCAAGTAAAATATATGCATGAAATAGGTAAAGAAAAGATATCACCCCCTCTTTCGGCTCGGACCAGCGGTGGTGCTAGGTCCGGCGACTGCGAACGCCGTAAACCCTCCTCGATGCGGTCTAGGCGAGTGGTTTTCTCCTCTACCTGCTTCCTCAGTCTAACTTGACTCTTAAATATTTTCTTCATGCCTCGCCAAATGGTAGACATGAAGGCTCGCGAATCAGTTGGGGGTCCTGCTGCCAAAAGGTCGGGTCATCATCATCCTCCAAAATTTCCTCCAAACAGGACTCGGCCGAGGCATCTTCGGGCAAGACACTAGGGGTCCAAACCGCATGGAGACAACTGTTATAAGCACTTATTTCCCTCTCTGGTGCAACAAATCTCTATCGTAAGAGTCAAAGACAGCATCTGGTAAGAAGTTCTTACACAGACGAGTGATCAAAACCGGATGTGAGTATTTGGCACTGTGTGTGCGCGTGGAGTTTGTGATGATACTGTGAAAGATGGTCGTGTTGATGCAAATGGTGTGCTGCCTAGTCATGAGATCGTGAATGATTTGCAGCACCGGCCTATTAAAGGAGGTCGTATGATTAAGCCCAAGGATATTGCGTCGGATCCAGCGTATAACGTAATGTATGTTGAGAAAAGCATTGCTGCCTTTGAGCTCCCTATCCTGTTCGGTATAGCGAGCCCCCATTACTGTCATGTAGTCAATTAGTGGCAGGGGGTCGCGATGGTGCGGGTTCCTGGGGACTTGTGTGTAGTCCTCTAATATATCAACAGTGTAATAAGGTCCCCAATAGGCATGTGCACCATGAATTGGTTCGTGTCAAAGTTAATAGAGACTTGATCAATTGAAGCATAGAAGAACTTGACAAGTTCAGGACAATGGTAAGCCTCATGTTAAGAATTATTATAGACTAATGCATACCAATTCCATTCACGAATCTGATCCAAAATATGTGGCCATAACCATTAATATGGCTAAAAATTCTAGCAAAGTCTTTCTCTGCAAATATGGATAGGGCCATAACTGAAAATACGAAGAAATGAGAGAAAATCGTAAACCTCCCCCGGATTACGTGGGGGGGAACCAAAACCAGATTGCAGAGAGCAATCTATAGGGGGAACAGACGATCGGGTTGTAGATCTGAGATCTACAGACAGCAACGACTGCAGCAAAATTTCACGGCGCTCCAGACTCCACTAGATGGTTGCGACGCGCGGCAAGGGTCGAGGAAACGCGGCTCTTTCAGGGAGACAGGGGCTGGAAAAAATTGGGTGGCGGCGCGCTGTATCTCTCTTCGCAGATCTGAGTTCAGATGTTAGGGTAGAGAACGAAAGAGAGGTTGGAGGCTATATATAGGGGCCTGAGAAGGGTAGATTTCCATATTTGCCCTAGGTAAAATTTGAAAATTTCAACCCTAGGGTAATTTTGGTTATTAATGAGAAAAATAAGTATATAAAGGGAAGAAAACCTAAGTGCTATTTAGCACTTAGGTCCATTATTTTTTATATTTTGTTTATTTTATTTTCTAGTTTTTTATTGTTCTTTTTTATTTTGTTTTTATTTTTATTATATTTTTCTATTTTTATTTATATATATTTTTATTTTTTATTTTATTTTATTTTACAAGGGAGGTCCAAAAAATATTTTGCAAGCGGGGGAGAGTGTAGAAGGATTTGGTCACATGTAAACTGGGTCACAAAGACCCAGTTCGAGAATATTGTATGACTCTGACTCTGTGATTTAGAATGGCTTAAGTCGTTGGCCATTGACTTTGAACATGTTGTCACTCTTTGGATCTGAAATCTCAATAGCACCATAAGGGGAGACTGTTTGTACAATATATGGTCCTGACCACTGGTTTTCAGCTTACCAGGAAAAAGGTGGAGTCTAGAGTTATATAACAGAACTTTTTATCGGGAACAAAATTCTTCCTATGAATGGATTTGTCATGGAAGAGTTTAGTTCTGTGTTTAGAGATCCGAGCATTATTGTATGCATCATTTCTTAACTCTTCTAGCTAAGAAATCTGCAACTTCCTCAAGGCACCAGCTTCTTTAAGTCAAAATTTAACTGTTTGATCGCCTACATCGCACGGTGCTCTAGCTCTACAGGAAAATGGCAGGGCTTCCCAAATATAACTCGATATAGAGACATACCGAGGACAGTCTTGTAGGCGGTCCGATATGCCCATAAGGCATCAACAAGTTTGATGGATCAGTCCTTACGGTTCTGTCCTACAGTTTTCTCCAATATCATTTTATTTGTCTATTAGTAACTTTCACTTTCCCGTTCGTCTGAGGGTGATAAGCCGTGGACAATTGATGAGAAATAGAATATTTCCACATTAGGGCTTCAAAAGCCTGGTTACAGAAAAGACTCCGTTGTTACTAATTATCGCACAGGGGGCTCCGAAGCGCGAAATGATATTTTCTCTTAAGAATTTGATGACAACCTGGTTGTCATTTGTTCTGGTTGGAATAGCTTCAACCCACTTTGAAACATATTCTACAGCTACCAAAATGAATTGGTTGCCGTAAGACATACGAAAGGGTCCCATGAAATCGATGCCCCACAAATCAAAAATCTCTACTTCCAAGATCGGTGTAAGGGGCATCATGTCTGCATGTGATTCGACCGGTCATTTGACATTTGGCACAGAGTTTGCAAAAAATATAAGCGTCCTCGAAGAGAGTGGGTCAATAGAAACCACTCTGAAGGACTTTCTCAGATGTCTTTCATGGACCAAAGTGTCCACCACAAGCTAACTCGTGATAAAATGTCAAAATACTTTGATGTTCATCCTCAGGTAGACACCTTCTAATTATCTGGTCAGGATAATATTTGAACAAATACGGTTCATCCTAAAAGAAAAACCGTATTTGTGTCATAAAGCAGTGCTTGTCCTAACATGACCAATTTGAAGGTGTTCGCCCGGTTGTAAGGTAGTTTGCAATATCAGTATACCAGGGCTCTTTAAGATGTGTTCGTCAGAAAAGTCTTCATTGATTGGTATTGTCTAAGTTGGTGCATTGAGAATTCTCGAAAGGTGATCTGTCATCACATCCTCAATGACCTTTTTATTTTTGATTTCTAAGTCAAACTCTTATAAAAGAAGTATCCATCGAATCAATCTAGCTTTTGCATCCTTTTTTTGCATCAAGTATCTAAGGGCGGAGTGATCGATGAAAATCATTATCCTAGACCCTAGTAGGTGTTGGCCCAAGGTTACAATCACCCATGATTAGTGTATTTTGATGATTACAAAACATATTAGTTATTTGTACTAATAATATTTGTTGTTTAAGTGTGTTTCAGGTTTCTATTCATTCTAGAAGTCTTCTCTCACAAATACAAGGATTTGGACTCAAGTCAACTCCAATTGGGCTCAAGGAACAAGTGTTGAAGATCATATGAAGAAGCCTATTGAAGATCTTGAAGTCCTTAGAATCATTGTAAGAATAGAATGTTAAAGTTTGAGTCTTGGTTATTTGGCTCTAGGATACCCACATACAAAATTTGGTTTTGATAAAATTTGGTCTTGTTTTCATTTTCAAAATTTGGTTTCATGCCTTAGTAGAGATTTACATGAACCTAAGTTTTATAAAATAAATATCTTGTCTAGATCATGTATACATACTCCTACTAACATGTCACTCTAGTTTGTTTAAACCTAAAACATTTTTCAAATTTTTCCAAATTCAAAATCCTGCAGTTTTTCCCATTTCAGGCTGACCGGCCGACCGGCCCGGTCGACCGGCGCCATAGCCTGGACGTGCACGTCTGTGCACGTCCGTCGGTCGACCGCACCGGTCGACCGACCAAGAGCACACTGCTCTCTGGTTTTCTGAGTCGACCGGACCGGTCGACCGGAAGAAGGAAACTGTGTTTCCTCTTTTGGGACGGTCGACCGGACCGGTCGACCGAGAGCCAACGGCTCTTTGCAGCTGGGCTGGCGGTCGACCGGACCGGTCGACCGCCAGGCCTGCAACAATCCAACGGCTCTTTCCTCTTTGGGCTATTCTGAAAATCTGTTTCTTTTTTCTGCTTTAACAGATTTTTAGAGAGTTGTTGGGGAGCTTTTGCAGGTCAAATTAGGTGTAAAGAAATTGTTTTTAACCTATTTTCAACCCTATAAATAGAGGAGAAGTCTCTCTTGCATGCATCAAGAAAAATCCTCAAGTTTGTGTTGTTTTCAAAAGAGAAAAGAAAAGAGTTTAAAGCCTTCATTCCAATTCTTTTAAAGTTTGTTTTTCAGTTGTGTTTGATTGTCTATATCACTCTACAACTGGAGTTTTCTCACCACACTTCATAGAGCCAAAATCTTATACTCATTCTATAGTGAAGTTTGTAATAGAAGTGAGAGTGTTTGTAAAAGAGTTTGAGAAAAAGTGTAGTGATCTTGTTGTGATCACTTTGTTCTTGTAATCCTTTCCTTGTAGAGCAACCTCTTCGGTAGAGGTCCTTTGTACTCGGTGGAGCTCGTGCTCGTCTTCTTCGGTAGACCAAATTGTAAAGGCGTCCTCGGTGGATAGTGGAAACCCTTCACGGAGGTGAAGGCGGGGAGTAGAGCGGTGGCTCGAACCTCGAAACAAATATTTGTGTTTGCGATTGCCTTTGCGTCCAATTCTAGCTTTAAATTCCTCTAACACTTTATTGCTCCTTATTACTTGCTTGTGATCTTGTATCTTCCTTGTGCTTTTAATTCAAGCTTGTTATTCTTGTGATATATTGTGTGCATCTCATTTCTCATCATCATACTTTGCCTGATCGATCATATCTCAATACAACAAGGTTGCATTGCGCACCTCTAACCCATATCAAGGGGAATTGGGAGGAAGGAGTTCAGAACCTCGCAAGGGGAATTCGGCTCTTAGTCTTGTTTTTGAGAGATCGTTGCATCATTCATCATACTTAGTTTAAAAAGATCATTAGATTAGCAATTACACCTATTCACCCCCCCCTCTAGGTGTTTTTCAATTGGTATCAGAGCTTGGACTCTAGGATTTGGTTTAACAACCTTAGAGAAGATCCTAATTTGCTAATCATTTTATTCATATTCATATAGTAAAAATGGCCGATGGAATTAAGACCCCTCCTAAGTTTGATGGACTTAACTTTCCCATATGGAAAGTTAAGATGACCGTGTTTTTGCAATCTCTAGGTAGCCGAGTTGTAAAAGCCGTGACTAAGTCCTTTAGTGTACCCCCCGGTGACGAATCCACTTGGTCCGAAATAGAGACTAAGGAATTCGATGCCAATGCCAAAGCTCACTATGCACTTCTACAAGCCCTTAATGATGATGACATTTCTAGGGTTATCCATTGCAAATTCGCATATGAGATTTGGTCACACTTGATAGTCACACACGAGGGGACCTCACAAGTAAAGAAGGCTAAGATTGACCTTCTTCGGTCCCAATATGAAACATTTAGCATGCAAGAAAATGAAACCATAGATGATATGGTTACAAGATTTACCAAGATTACTAATGGACTCTCTTCTTTAGGTGAAGATATCAACAATGATCAAAGAGTTAGGAAGATCATCCGAGCTCTTCCTACTTCATGGGAAGTTAAAGCAACAACCTTGAAGGAACTCAACGACAATGAAGAGATGGAGCTTATCGGTCTCATTGGGAACCTCAAAACCCATGAGATGGAAAGGAAAGCAAGGGAGGATATGGCTCCTTCCAAAAAGAAGACTATCGCCTTCAAGAGTCAAGCTACACACTCCGATGAAGACGATGAAGAAGAAGATGATGAGGAGCTCTCACTCCTTGTTAAGAATGTCCGGAGGATGTACAACAAGGCGAAGTACCAAGGTAGAAGAAGATGGCAAGGAGGCAAAGAAGAAAGAAGGATCACTTGTTTCAATTGCCAAAAGCCCGGACACATTGTTGCGGAGTGTCCGGACAAAGCTAAGCCCTCCACATCAAAGAAGCCCTACAAGAAGAAGGCTATGAAGGCAACTTGGGATTCGGAGACCGAATCCGAGGAAGAAATAGACACCGCCAACATGTGCTTCATGGCTAATGAAGGCACAAGCAAGGTAACATCTTCCCCTTCCCATGATAATGAGCTTTCTATGGATGAATTAGAAGAGGCTTTTGTTGAGTTGTCACAAAATTATGATTTCTTAAAGAAAAAGTATTTAAAAATGAAAAAGAAAATGAATCTTTAAGTCATCAAGTTTTTACTCTTACAAAAGAAAAGGATGATTTGTTTCCACCTTGGCCACTACTAAAAATGATTTTGAAAAATATAAGATTTCTTGCAAAGGTAAGGCCCCACTAATTGATCCTAATGAAGTTTCTATGCTTAAGGAAAGATTAGACTCATTAAGTGTTGTTTTGAAAAATTGTGAGTTTAACAAGAAGAAAATTGAGGCTATGTTTCCTAAGAAACAAGCCCCAAAGAAAAATGCTCATGCTCATGTTCATGTTCATGCTACACAACCTAAACAACATGGCAAAACCCCAAAACATGCTCACACTACACGTACACATCATGCATTCATGTATGGTAGAGTGTTCTCATGTTCACATTGTGGGCGGAAAGGACACTTAGCCAATTTTTGCTATGATAGACTAAATGCATCACATCATAATATTTGGGTTCGAGGCACTAACTTTAAAGGACCCAAGAAAGTTTGGGTACCAAAATCAACAATTATGTTAAATGATATAGGTACTTTCCAAAGCCCAACGACGTAGAGGATTGTGGTATCTTGATAGCGGTTGCTCAAGGCACATGACTTGGGACATCAACAACTTTGCAACCCTATCAAGATATCATGAAGGTGGCACCGTCACCTTCGGAGATGACGCCAAGGGTAAAATCATCGGTATTGGTAATGTAAAACTTGGCACCTCTCCTTTAATTGAAAATGTAGTTTTAGTTGATGGCCTCAAGCATAATCTCTTGAGTGTTAGTCAACTTTGTGATAAAGGTTTTGATGTTGTTTTTGAGAATGTTGCTTGTAAAGTAATTGATAGAACTTCTAATGTTTGTGTATTTTCCGGTTTTCGTGAAAGTAATGTTTATATGATTGATATGTTAAATATGTCTTGTAATATTACTTGTTTGAAAGCCCTCGATGATGACTCTTGGTTGTGGCATAGGAGATTAGGCCATATTTCTTTTGATCACATTTTTAGGTTAAACAAGGAAATGGTGAAAGGTATTCCTTGCTTGAATTTTGAAAAGGACCGAGTTTGTGACGCATGTCAATTTGGGAAACAAACTAAGTCTTCTTTCAAGTCAATTAAGGATATCATGACATCACGTCCTTTGGAGTTAATCCATATGGATCTTTTTGGCCCTACACAAACCAAAAGTCTAAGTGGGAATAGATTTGCTTATGTTTTGGTTGATGACTTTTCAAGGTTTACTTGGGTTTTCTTTCTTGAACACAAAAACCAAGCATTTTCGTATTTCCAAACTTTTAAGAAAAGAGTTGAAAAAGAAAAAGATGTTTCGATTTTGAGAATAAGAAGTGATAGAGGAGGTGAATTCATTAACCAACCCTTTACCACTTTTTGTGATGAACATGGAATAAAGCATGAACTATCTTGTCCTAGAACTCCACAACAAAATGGAGTAGTTGAACGAAAAAATAGAACATTACAAGAGATGGTTAGGACAATGCTAAGTGAATATGGTCTACCACATTATTTGTGGGCCGAGGCCGTTAATACATCATGCTATATATCAAATCGTGTTTTCTTATGTAAAAATACTACTAAAACTTCTTTTGAAATGTACTTTTCTAGAAAACCAAATGTTTCTTATTTCAAAGTTTTTGGATGCAAATGTTTTGTTTTAAATACAAAAGATAATTTAGGAAAGTTTGATGCTAGATCTTATGAGGCTATTTTTGTAGGTTACTCAAACACTAGTAAGGCTTATAGAGTTTTCATTAGATCATCATTGACTATTGAAGAGTCTATTCATGTTAAGTTTGAGGAATCTAACAAGTTTGTTAAGAATGTTGTAGAAATAGATGCATTGGATGAAGGTTTGGAGAAAGTGACCTTGGAGGATGCTTCTACTATGGGAGACAAACCAAAGGATGATGAAGGAAGCGAAGCTAAGGTGAAAGAGGCACAAGGAAATGAAAATCAAACACATGAGGTGGAGCCTACTCAACCACTACCAAAGGATTGGAGATACAATCCACATCATCCCAAGGACCTCGTCATAGGTGAAGTATCAAAAGGGGTAACTACTCGCTCTAGACTTCATGACTATTGTGGTAACTATGCATTCATTTCTCATATTGAACCCAAAAATGTCCTCGAAGCCGAGGCGCGATTCATATTGGTTGCTAGCCATGCAAGAGGAGCTCAATCAATTGAGCGCAACCAAGTTTGGCACCTTGTTCCTAGGCCCACGATAGACGAACAATTGATACTAAGTGGATCTTTAGAACAAGTTGGATGAATCGGGTAATGTAGTTAGAAACAAGGCTAGGTTAGTTGCCCAAGGTTACACTCAAATCGAAGGGATCGATTTTGAAGAAACCTTTGCACCCGTAGCACGGCTTGAAGCCATACGGATGACACTAGCATTTGCCTCATATAAAGATTTCAAATTATTTCAAATGGATGTTAAAAGTGCTTTTCTAAATGGATTTATTGAAGAGGAGGTGTATGTTGAACAACCCCCCGGGTTTGTTGATCCTACACATCCGGATTTTGTTTTTAAATTAGATAAAGCTCTTTATGGTTTAAAACAAGCCCCTAGGGCTTGGTATGAAAGACTTTCTTCATTTTTGATTTCAAATGGTTTTAAGAAAGGTAAAATTGACACAACTTTGTTTACAAAACATGTAGAAAAGGATATTCTTATTGTGCAAATTTATGTGGATGATATTATTTTTGGTTCTACTAATGAATCTCTTTGCAAAGCTTTTGAGTCATGCATGAAGGATGAATTTGAAATGTCTATGATGGGGAGCTCAACTATTTCCTTGGACTCCAAATCAAGCAAAGGAGGATGGGATCTTCATCAATCAAGCCAAGTACACAAAAGAACTAATCAAGAGATTCGGACTTGAAGGATCTAAAGTAAGCAAAACTCCCATGGCTACAACTACTAAGCTTGACAAAGATGAACAAGGTAAAAGTGTAGACATTAAATTATATCGTAGCATGATTGGTAGCTTGCTTTATTTGACGGCTAGTAGGCCGGATATCATGTTTTCCGTTTGTCTTTGTGCACGTTTTCAATCTTGTCCTAAAGAATCTCACATAATTGTGGTTAAACGCATAATTAGATACCTTAAGGGCACTATTGAAATGGGTTTGTGGTATCCTAAAACCGGATTATTTGAAATGAAGAGTTTTTCGGATGCCGACTATGCGGGTTGTAGGGTAGATAGGAAGAGCACAAGTGGAACATGTCAATTCTTAGGTAATTGTCTTGTATCTTGGTCTTCCAAAAAGCAAAATTCGGTAGCCCTATCAACTGCCGAGGCGGAGTATGTTGCAGCCGGAGCTTGTTGTGCACAAGTTCTTTGGATGAAACATACTCTCCTTGACTATGATTTACACTTTGATCATGTTAAAATTTTTGTGATAATACTAGTACTATTCACATGACAAAGAATGCAAATCAACATAGTAAGCCAAACACATTGACATTAGGTATCACTTTCTTAGAGATCATTATGAGAAAGGTGATATTGATATTGATTATGTTTCTACCGATTTTCAACTTGCCGATATTTTTACTAAACCTCTAAATTATGCTAGATTTTCATTTATTTGTGGTGAGTTGAATGTTTGCATGATAGATTCTAAAAATATTCTATTTTGTTTTGATTTTAACCCTTTTTGATGTATGACAAAAAGGGGGAGAAAAATATATAAGTTTAATTAAAGTGTTATTGAAAAAGAAATAAGTTTGCTTATAGTTTGAGTTTAGTTTATTTACTATAAGTTTAAAGAGAAAAAGTATAAGTTTAATTGGTATATAAGATTAAGTTTGATTTCAATTGGTATTTAAGTTTTTGACAAAAATATTGAGTTTTCAATGCTTCATGAATCTCACTAATAGTTATTTTTTACATAGCATTGTTTGAGGGGGAGCTTTCCAAGCTCTTCTTCCTTTATTTGTTTAAATAACTTATATGTTTTGTCATCATCAAAAAGGGGGAGATTGTTGGCCCAAGGTTACAATCACCATGATTAGTGTATTTTGATGATTACAAAACATATTAGTTATTTGTACTAATAATATTTTGTTTAAGTGTGTTTCAGGTTTCTATTCATTCTAGAAGTCTTCTCTCACAAATACAAGAATTTGGACTCAAGTCAACTCCAATTGGGCTCAAGGAACAAGTGTTGAAGATCATATGAAGAAGCCTATTGAAGATCTTGAAGTCCTTAGAATCATTGTAAGAATAGAATGTTAAAGTTTGAGTCTTGGTTATTTGGCTCTAGGATACACACACACAAAATTTGGTTTTGATAAATTTGGTCTTGTTTTCATTTTCAAAATTTGGTTTCATGCCTTGGTAGAGATTTACATGAACCTAAGTTTTATAAAAAAATATCTTGTCTAGATCATGTATACATACTCCTACTAACATGTCACTCTAGTTTGTTTAAACCTAAAACAATTTTTCAAATTTTTTTAAGTTCAAAATCCTGCAGTTTTTTCCCATTCAGGCTGACCGGCCGACCGGCCCGGTCGACCGGCGCCATAGCCTGGACGTGCACGTCTGTGCACGTCCGTCGGTCGACCGCACCGGTCGACCGACCAAGAGCACACTGCTCTCTGGTTTTCTGAGTCGACCAGACCGGTCGACCGGAAGAAGGAAACTGTGTTTCCTCTTTTGGGACGGTCGACCGGACCTGTCGACCGAGAGCTAACGGCTCTTTGCAGCTGGGCTGGCGGTCGACCGGACCGGTCGACCGCCAGGCCTGCAACAATCCAACGGCTCTTTCCTCTTTGGGCTATTCTGAAAATCTGTTTCTTTTTTCTGCTTTAACAGATTTTTAGAGAGTTGTTGGGGAGCTTTTGCAGGTCAAATTAGGTGTAAAGAAATTGTTTTTAACCTATTTTCAACCCTATAAATAGAGGAGAAGTCTCTCTTGCATGGCATCAAGAAAAATCCTCAAGTTTGTGTTGTTTTCAAAAGAGAAAAGAAAAGAGTTTAAAGCCTTCATTCCAATTCTTTTAAAGTTTGTTTTTCAGTTGTGTTTGATTGTCTATATCACTCTACAACTGAAGTTTTCTCACCACACTTCATAGAGCCAAAAATCCTATACTCATTCTATAGTGAAGTTGTAATAGAAGTGAGAGTGTTTGTAAAAGAGTTTGAGAAAAAGTGTAGTGATCTTGTTGTGATCACTTTGTTCTTGTAATCCTTTCCTTGTGGAGCAACCTCTTCGGTAGAGGTCCTTTGTACTCGGTGGAGCTCGGTGCTCGGTCTTCGGTAGACCAAATTGTAAAGGCGTCCTCGGTGGATAGTGGAAACCCTTCACGGAGGTGAAGGCGGGGAGTAGAGCGGTGGCTCGAACCTCGAAACAAATATTTGTGTTTGCGATTGCCTTTGCGTCCAATTCTAGCTTTAAATTCCTCTAACACTTTATTGCTCCTTATTACTTGCTTGTGATCTTGTATCTTCCTTGTGCTTTTAATTCAAGCTTGTTATCTTGTGATATATTGTGTGCATCTCATTTCTCATCATCATACTTTGCCTTGATCGATCATATCTCAATACAATAAGGTTACATTGCGCACCTCTAACCCATATCAAGGGGAATTGGGAGGAAGGAGTTCAGAACCTCGCAAGGGGTATTCGGCTCTTAGTCTTGTTTTGAGAGATCGTTGCATCATTCATCATACTTAGTTTAAAAAGATCATTAGATTAGCAATTACACCTATTCACCCCCCCTCTAGGTGTTTTTCAGTAGGTACTAACAAAATTTCTCCAACGCGAACACAACAGTTAAAAATTCCTTTTCAGTCGTTGTGTAATTGAGTTGGGCCTCGTTGAGCATCCTACTAGTATAATAAATCACGTGTTGCCTGTTATTAATACGCTGTCCTAGAACAGCGCCTATGGCATAATCGGAGGCTGATTAGTCTCTAATTTTGCATCATTTTCATCACATTCCCATATTTATTTCATATAAAATTCTGCTAATAAAACCTTACTTGCTGATCCTAGGTCCATGATGTGCAAATGAAGAAGAGACCTAAATCACCATTTAATTGGTGATTAAAGACCTACCAAGTAGCCATTGACTTTAGAGTGAAGATTTAGTCAGTACAGGGCATCAAATTACGAATCCAAGACATCATGGCGTCAGAAGACAGATGGGACGGCGCGCTGCCCGAAGCCAGGCGCGCGCCGCCCTGGCAGGGCAACGGAAACGCGGCCCAGTCCGCGTTTTCGCGACCTTTGGGCGCGCGCTCGCCTGCGCCTTGGGCCACGTGCCATCCACTGGCCCCCTTTCCCCTGGTGCCTATAAATACCCCCCAGGGGTCTTCATTTGAGCAGATCCAGAGAATAGAGTTGTATTTTTGTGTTTTATTGCTAGAAATTGTAGTTGCTTTAGTTTGCTTCTTCTAGTTTTAGTTTAGCCATTAAAGTGAAGAGAGAGAGTGTGTAAGTGTTGTATTTGAAGGGTGACAAGCTAATACAAGTACTACTTCTCTTTCTTCTTTCCATTTACTTGTGTTTTCATTTGCTTTTAATTCCTTGTTGTAGTGTAACTCTTTTACTCTTTACTTCTCTCCTTTGTAGTGTAACTTACCTTCTCTCTACTTCTTTTCTTTTGTTGCTTCTTTCTTACCATGTCTAACTAACTCCCCATTGCATGGATAACTAACTACTAACCCACTAATTTCTAGCTTCTTGATTGATAACCCAAATGAGTCAATAGTGTCAAACAAGCCTTGTGCAAAGAGAGCTATGACATCTTAAGACGAGGGTTCTAACTCTAACTTACCTACAAGATTTACCTTCTTATATCATACTTACATGGTTTTTGATGATCTATGGGTGTTGTACTTTGCTTGTTGTTGTAAGTTAGAGAATTTCCTTTTAACTTTGCCGATACCATTAGTGCACTCGTGTCTTCCCGTTATCTCGCTTCTATTGGATCTTGATAAGGGAATGTCCGAGTTTTTACCGTGTGAAGCTAAGTTTTAGGATGAACTTTCACTCGATTTCCACGTGAATAGTCCAATGCATAAGGGTTATGTTCGCCTATGATCCATCGTGAGGCTATCTTCCAAAGGTTAGAAATAGTGGGAGCACTTAGTAGAAAGTTAGCCATGCGTTTTACAACTAAGAAAAAAATCCACTTTTACAAACCACCAAAACATTTTCCAACAATTCTTAAAAATAACTTGTTTTCACTTTTCAATTCTTTATTTGAAACAAGAACTTTCTTTCTTCTTGAACTTTGAAGCCGCATCAAGCTTCCATCGCTCCCTCCTTGTGGATACGACCTGTATAGCACTTCGCTACTACGGAAGAATCGTAAAAGCAGTAACATCAACCCACACTTCCTTCTCTTATTTTAGTGCTTGCTTTTTGCCGATCAAATTTTGGCGCCGTTGCCGGGGAGGGGACAACTTTGTTGTTCAATACTAAAGATTGTTCTTTGTTTTTGTGTTAGTGCAAAGTACCAAGGAGCTCACTACCACGGGAAGCGAAGGAGGGGGCCAAGGACACTGCGCGAGGATTCATTTGCACTCGGAAAAATTCGTGTAAAAGCGAGTTTTCCGATTGAAGTACTAAAAAACTCATTTGCAGGGTTGCCGAAAGCCGCTAAAAAAATTGCTTTCTAAATTTTTTAGTTTCCTTGGATGCTTCACCTTTATGCATGTATATAAACTCAACAGAAATTACTTGTTGCTTAATTGAAATTTGGATTAGACTTTTGCATTTAGGGTACGTGTCTATTTCAATTCATTTCAATTTCTGTTGAAGAATGCTGGAGAAAATGTACGTGTGCATTCATATAGAATAGGACCAACATTTTGAAGTGATTTACCGCTTGAGTGTTACCTTGTTGTGAATAAACTGTACACTTGCACAATTGACTTTAAGGGCAAAACCCAAATAAACAAGATAAGGTGGGGATTTCATCACCCTTTCTTAGCCCAAAAACCATCTCCAAGTGCACTCACACTTTCCCAAGCCTTAACTAAAAATCAATAGACGTTGGCCCTAGGGACATCTCGGACTCACTAAAAGATTAATCAAGGTTGGAAATTGCAAGAACTTTACTCCTGCAAAATCGGTGTCTAAGGAAAGTGGATTAAGAGGTAAAGCCTCAAAAGCTCCGTGGTTTGGCGTAATTAGGCCGTGGGTCCGCCCGGATACCTCCCCCGAGCTTTGCCCTTTCCTGGCCGATTAGCTTGTAGTCGAGTTCCTGCAACAACCTTCCCCGGAGAATCGACCAGTTAGGAGTCGTCTAGGTCCAGGTACCTTAGACTAAGGCTTGTGGTTGTTTTTTCTTTCTTTTGTTTGTTTTTTGTTCTTTTTCGATTGTTTGTTGTGTGCTGCAAGCAAGAGTGGGTGAGAGATCCGTCAATTTTCAGATTAACAAGAAATACTTCTCTACCCTTGCATCCAGAACCGGTGATGGCGTCACTTCAGGATAGATTTTACCTGATCAAAACTTCACTTCCATCTTGCATAAAACTTCCTGAAGCAAACGGAAATAACTTCGAGTTAAAGCCCCAATTCATTAACACTCTTCCCAAATTTCATGTTTAGAATCAGAGGACACATACTTTTTTGTTAGGGAATTTGAAGAAGTGTGCCTCATGATGCGTATATCCCAGCTAGGAGACGATGCCGTTAGGTTACGTTTATCCCTTTTTCCCTAAAGGACCTAACTAAGAAATGGTTGTACAGCTTGGCAGCAGATTCAGTCACGACCTGGGATGATTTCGTCAAGGCCTTCTTGAAGAAATTCTACCAATTCACAAAACTACCCTCATTAGGAAGAACATCATGCAGTTTAGGCAAGAATCGCGCGACCATTTTGGAGATACTTTGAGCGATTCAAAGATCTCCTCGCTCAGTGCCCTCATCATGGCGTGGAGAAATGGCGTCAGTGCCAGATTCTTTACGATGGTATAGATTATCAGACGAAGACCCTGTTAGAAACGATGTGTCAGGGAGGGTTCTTGCAGAAGGATGAGAATCAGGGTTGGGATTTATTTGAGGACTTAGCTGAAAATCCCTGCAATGGAGCCAGTCTTGAAAAAACCTAGGAATTCACAATCTATAACTTCAAGAGGAGGGCTCCTATCTCTAGAATCATCCATAGCTGCCGAGGCTAAGATTGCTACCCTAATGAGAAGGATAGAGGCTCTGAAAACTAAAGAGCGTGCCAATGTCAACCAGATCAACCCACCACCAATTCACAATCCGGGTTGTTCGTACTGTCAGGCACAAAACCATGTCTTTGAAGAGTGCCCTATTTTTCACACCCAACAAGTGCCACCGGAACACCTGAACACGGCTTATTCATGGCCGTCACCCAACCCTTACTCACAAACATACAATCCCGGTTGAGAAATCACCCCAATTTCTCCTGAGCCCAAAACAATCCTCCTTGACCTAAATTTTCCAACAATTTTCACCATCCTACTCCTCCACCAACTTTTCCCAGTCAAGCCCTAGCTTCCTCCTCCCAAGGCTCACCAATGGAAAAAAAATCAGTAAATTAGAGGAGAGCATAGAGGCTTTCATAAAGTCCCAAGCTGCTTTCATGCAGAATCAGGGACAAACTCTGAACAATCATTCACAGGCTATATCGAGATTGGAAATGCAGATGAGCCAGTTAGCTAGCTCCCTAAGTGAAAGACCAAAAGGTACTTGCCTAGTCAGCCGCTAGTTAACCCAAAAACCTCCAATCAAGCATATGAAATTCAGGATCCATCGATTAACCAGTGCAATTCTATTCACACACTACGATCTGGAAAGAAGGTAGACAACCAGGTCTACCAACAGAAAAATCCAGTCCATCCTGATCCCACTCCAGCCTCCACCTCTGCTAGTTCCTCCCAATCCGCTCTACAAACATCTGACGAGGACAAAGCTGTTGAATAAGTTCATAAGCCTGTAGCACCCTTTCCCAATAGGCTTAGGAACAACAATAAGAATATGCACATGGAGAAAATGCTAGAGATGTTCAACCAGGTCAAATTGAAAGTACCACTTCTTGATGCTATCCAACAAGTCCCGACTTATGCCAAATTTCTTAAGGATATGTGTACGAAGAAGAGAAAGACCAATGTGCCCAAGAAAGTGTTCTTGGCAACCAATATAAGCGAAATTCTATCTGGTCCCATTCTGGTGAAATACAAGGATCCCGGATGTCCCACCATTCTCGCACCATAGGACAGACCGAAATCAGTAGAGCACTTCTTGACCTGGGAGCAAGTATCAACTTGCTACCTCTCTCAGTATACCATCAACTTGGTTGGGCGAGCTAAGCCCAACTCGAGTCACCATTCAGCTAGCTGACCGATCTGTGAAAATCCTGAAGGGGGAAATCACAGATGTCCTTATTCGGGTCGGGGATTTCATTTACCCCGTTGGCTTCATTGTGCTTGAGACCCAACCTGTGTCCAATCTTAGATCTCAAACTCCCGTCATCTTAGGGCGCCCATTCCTTGCTACAGCCAATGCCATAATCAACTGTTGGAACGTGTCCATGCGATTGACTTTTGGAGATATGACGAAGGAAGTCAATGTCTTCAATCTTGGAAGACAACCTAGGGATGTCAATGATTAGACATTTAAGGTCAATTCTAATGAAACCTGACCAGTGATCATGAGGAAAGCATGGAGACAGAAATTGAGGCAGAGTTTGATCTGGAGGCTGAGGATTTTAATCTAGATCAGATCGTAGATTCAGCAGTGGATTGGGCATCAAGCCCAAGTGTACCTCATTATAGGATTGAAAACCCAGAGATTGCCTCCAATGAAGCAACACCTTCCCTAGAGCTAAAAGCCTTGCTGAACACCTCAAGTACGCCCTACCTGGGCGGAAAGGACACCTTGCCAGTCATCATAGCATCCCACCTGACTGAGCAACAAGAGGACAGCTTAATGTCTATTCTGAAAAGTCATAGGGAAGCCATTGGATGGATGATGAAGGACATCAAGGAATAAGTCCAGCCATAGTGCAATATAGGATCCATTTAGTCGATGAAGCAACCTAGGAGGGACCCACAACGCAGGCTTAACCCTCTCATGCAAGAGGCAGTTAAGGCTGAAATTTTAAAACTATTAGATAATGGGATCATTTATCTCATTTCTGATAGCCAATGGGTTAGCCCTGTTCATTGCGGTCCCAAAGAAGGCTGGCTTTACGATGGTAGAAAATGAGGTAAAAGAATTGGTACAAACAAGACTGCCTACCAAGGTTCGTGTTTGTATCGACTACAGGAAGTTGAATGCAGCTACCCGTAAAGACCACTTCCCGCTACCCTTCATCGACCAAATGCTTGAGCGTTTGGCTAGACTTGAGTACTACTGCTTCCTAGATGGGTACTCAGGATACAATCAAATCCCCATTGCTGCAGAAGACCAGGAAAAGACGACGTTCACCAGCCCGTTCGGAACCTTTGCTTATCGGCGCATGCCTTTTGGATTGTGCAATGCTCCCACAACGTTCCAACAGTGCATGCTTACTTTGTTCTCTGACATGGTGGAACGTTTTCTTGAGATTTTCATGGATGACTTCTCCATCTACGGAGATTCATTTGATCAGTGTCTTCATCACCTAGAGTTAGTGCTACAAAGATGCATTGAGAAGAACCTAACTCTAAACTGGGAAAAATGTCACTTCATGGTGAGACAGGGGATTGTCTTGGGCCATGAGATTTCGAGGAGAGGCATAGAAGTGGATAAGGCTAAAGTAGAAGTGATTGCTAAGCTTCCACCACCCAAAAGTATCAAGGATATTAGATCCTTTTTAGGGCATGCTGGGTTCTACCGACAGTTCATTAAGGACTTTAGCAAAATCGCGAGGCCCTTAACCAACCTGCTCGCTAAGGACGTGCCCTTTGATTTCAACGATGAATGTTTCAAGTCATGGGGGAAGCTTAAGTGAGAACATATTTCTGAGCCTATTATTTCTGCTCCTAATTGGGCCCAGCCATTTGAAATCATGTGTGATGCATCTGATTTTGCTATTGGTGCTGTTCTAAGATAGCACATCGATAATAAGCAGCACGTGATTTACTATTCGAGTAGGAGCTTGAATGACGCCCAACAGAATTATACAACGACTGAGAAGGAATTCTTGGTCGTTGTCTTTGCGTTAGAAAAGTTCCGGCCCTACTTGTTAGGTTCGAAAACGGTGATTTTTACGGATCACTCGGCTCTGAAATACCTCATGACCAAGAATGAAGCAAAAGCCCGACTGATTCGGTGGATCCTTTTACTTCAAGAATTTGACTTAGAAATCCGGATAAATGAGGTATAGAAAATGTGGTCGCTGATCATCTCTTACAAATTCCGAATGCACCAACCATCCAAGCTCCGATCAACGAGGATTTCCCAGACGAGCACATCCTAGCCATTCTTAAAGACCCTGGTATGCAGACATTGTTAATTACCTGGCCACGGGACAATTACCCGCTGACTGGACAAAACAAGACCAATACCGCTTCTTTGCCCAAGTATGGTACTTCTTCTAGGAAGAACCGTATCTTTTTAGTATTGTCCCGACCAAATTATTAGACGATTCATACCAGAGGAGGAACAGAGGAGTGTGCTCAGCTTTTGCATGACCTTGCATGCGGAGGACACTTCGGTCCCCACAAGACTGCAGAGAAGGTTCTATAAAGTGGGTTCTACTGGCCCACTTTGTTCAAAGACTCGTATCATTTTTGCAAGTCATGCGCAAATTGTCAAAAATTGGGAAAATTTCAAGAAGAGACATGATGCCCTGAACCCGATCCTTGAAGTTGAAATTTTTGATGTTTGGGTATCAATTTCATGGGGCCATTCCCCAATTCATTCAGCAACTAGTTCATTTGGTTGCTGTAGATTATATCTCTAAGTGGGTAGAAGCTGTGCCAACTAAAACGAATGACAACAAAGTGGTTGTCAAATTTCTCAAAGAGAACATCTTCTCCCGATTTGGCACCCCTAAGCGATAATTAGTGATAATGGATCGCATTTCTGCAACAGAGTTTTTGAAGCTCTGATGCGAAAATATTCCATCAATCACAAGTATCTACTCCGTATCATCCCCAGACAAATGGGCAAGTCGAAGTCACCAACCGACAGATCAAGCTCATTCTGGAAAAGACTGTCGGACAAAACTGAAAGGATTAGTCAGTTAAGCTCAATGATGCATTGTGGGCTTATCGCACTGCTTTTAATACAGTTCTGGGGATGTATCCTTATAGAATCGTGTTTGACAAAGCCTGTCATCTGCCAGTAGAGTTAGAACACCGGGCCCTCTGGGCCATTAAGCAGCTCAATTTTGATTTGAGTAAGGCCGGTGAGTTAAGGAGACTGTAGATTTTAGAATTAGAGGAGACACGGAATGAAGCCTATGAGAAATCTTGAATCACCAAAAGCAGAACAAAACTTTTTCATGACCAAATCATAACCCGGAAAAACTTTGCCCCAGGAGATAGGGTTCTGCTGTATAACTCTAGGCTTCATATTTTCGTGGGGAAGCTGAAAACTCGTTGGTTGGGACCATTCATTGTGCGAACTGTTTTCCCACACGGTGCTGTGCTTATTGCAGACCCTAAAAATAACACGGAATTCAAAGTGAATGGGCAAAGACTGAAGCCCTTCTTGACCACTGAGCCTATGACTCCGGAAGATTGTGTGCTGACTCTTTTTGCCCCGTCATACACCTAACCCAAACAAATTAAAAAAAAAATTGTTTATATGTACCCCTTCTACATTCTTTTGACATTTCTTTAGCCTATTCGCACTTGGTCGGCCCGAGTCCACGAAGACGGTGACATCATTTCTTTTCCCTATTTATTGCCTTTGCATTTTCATATGCATTCATTGAGAACAATGCATTAGATAGGTGTAAGGGGGTGCTAACACTTTTTCTTTTCCTTTATTCTTTCTCCTTCTTTCCAAAAAAAAAAAGAAGAAAAAAAAAAGAAAAAAAAGAGAGAGAGAAAAATCTCCAGATTGAAAAGAAATTTCATACTCTTTATAAAAATACCAAAAGATTGTAGGAATTACGAGAACCTTATTAATGAATCTTTTTTTTGCCTAAATAAACAAGAAAGATTGGTTTGACTAAAATTTAGAAGGGATAAGGAAAATAATTCATACCGTTATTTAGCCTTAGTAGAATATGCATAACCCACACACACATGCTTGGGATTTAGAAACACAACTCTAAAAAAAAAGTTGGATAATTGTGCCTCAAGAAGCATGATTACTCACGCCAAAAAAAAAATTCTATATACAATAATGTATAAATAAATCTTGATTTCGTGGCCTACTCCACTTGCATATTTGACCTGAAGGGTGTTTTTCCACCTGGTGCTCTAAGACCATCTGGTTTGGGAGTCATCAGTTGATATGGTTACATAAGTGAAGTAGAAAGCCTAATGGAACCAAGAATAATAAGTAAATAATAATAAAATTAAATGATATTCAAAGTTGAGTTGAAAATCCCAAGCACATCACACTTACACATTATGCATATCTATTTAAAGCAAAATAAAAGAATGAGTCAGAAGTATAAGATCCTTTCTAAATTTAAAGAAAAACCATAGTTTCTTCTTTTATGAAGGCTAAAGTATAAGAAGACTTATGAGAGTAAACCTAATTCTTACATCATTCGGTCATTTTTACTTAGATGATTGAAAGTTCTTTTCATAAAAATAAAAAAAAAATCTTTCTAACAACTAACTTCTTTTCTTCACTTACTGGATTTTGTGGGTGCAATCCGCTGAAAAACCCTCAGGAGACAACACTCCTCCTCTAGGGAAAACCTAGAGGTTTAAAGGCTTGTTACACATGCTCAGTGCAATCGCGTCACCTGCGAAAGTGGTATAATAATTTTCTTATTTTTGTTTTGCTCGGGACGAGCAAAAAGATAAGTGTGGGGGTGTGATTAGTCTCTAATTTTGCATCATTTTCATCACATTCCCATATTTATTTCATGTAAAATTCTGCTAATAAAACCTTGCTTGCTTGATCCTAGGTCCATGGTGTGCAAATAAAGAAGAAGACCTAAATCACCATTTAATTGGTGATTAAAGACCAACCAAGTAGCCATTGACTTTAGAGTGAAGATTTTGTTAGTACAGGGCATCAAATCACGAATCCAAGACATCATGACGTCAGAAGACAGATGGGACGGCGCGCTGCCCGAAGCCAGGCGCGCGCCGCCCTGGCAGGGCCGCAGAAACGCGGCCCAGGCCGCGTTTCCGCGGCCCTTTGGCGCGCGCGCCTGCGCTTTGGGCCACGTGCCATCCACGTGGCCCCCTTTCCCCTGGTGCCTATAAATACCCCCCAGGGGTCTTCAGTTTGAGCAGATCCAGAGAATAGAGTTGTATTTTGTGTTTTGTTGCTAGGAATTGTAGTTGCTTTAGTTTGCTTCTTCTAGTTTTAGTTTAGCCATTAAAGTGAAAGAGAGAGTGTGTAAGTGTTGTATTTGAAGGGTGACAAGCTAATACAAGTATTACTTCTCTTTCTTCTTTCCATTTACCTGTGTTTTCATTTGCTTTTAATTTCTTGTTGTAGTGTAACTCTTTTTACTCTTTACTTCTCTCATTTGTAGTGTAACTTACCTTCTCTCTACTTCTTTCTTTTTGTTGCTTCTTTCTTACCATGTCTAACTAACTCCACTATTGCATGGCTAGCTAACTACTAACCCACTAATTTCTAACTTCTTGATTGATAACCCAAATGAGTCAATAGTGTCAAACAAACCTTGTGCAAACGAGAGCTATGACATCTTAAGACGAGGGTTCTAACTCTAACTTACCTACAAGTACTTCTTATATTTCATACTTACATGATTTTTGATGATCTATGGGTGTTGTACTTTGCTTGTTGTTGTAAGTTAGAGAATTTCCTTTTAACTTTGCCGATACCATTAGTGCACTCGTGTCTTCCCATATTCTCGCCTTTATTGGATCTTGATAAGGAATGTCCGAGTTTTTGCCGTGTGAAGCTAAGTTTTAGGATGAACTTTTACTTGATTTCCACGTGAATAGTTCCAATGCATAAGGGTTATGTTCGCTTATGATCCATCGTGAGGCTATCTTCCAAAGGTTAGAAATTAGTGGGAGCACTTAGTAGAAAGTTAGCCATGCGTTTTTACAACTAAGAAAAAAATCCACTTTTACAAACCACCAAAACATTTTCCAACAATTCTTAAAAACAACTTATTTCACTTTTCAATTCTTTATTTGGAAACAAGAACTTTCTTTCTTCTTGAACTTTGAAGCCGCATCAAGCTTCCATCGCTCTTCCTCCTTGTGGATACGACCCGTATAGCCACTTCGCTACTACGGAAGAATCGCAAAAGCAGTAACATCAACCCACACTTCCTTCTCTTATTGTAGTGCTTGCTTTTTGCCGATCAGAGGCGTCACACATGATTTCGAAGGGTCTAGTCAAATCAGGCGCTAAGATTATTGGCGCCGAGATAAGTCTTTGCTTTAGCTCCTCCCAAGCTTGTAGACATTTTTCATCAAAATTGAAAAGCACATCTTTTCCTAAGCGATTAGTTAAAGGTCTAACAATTTTGCTAAACTCCTTAATAAATCTTCAATAGAAGCCAGCGCGCCCTAAAAATGATCTAATGTCTTCAAGGCTTTTTGGTTCAGGGAGTTTTGCTATCACTTTCACTTTTAATCTATCAACCTCAATTCCTTTGTTCGAAATTTCGTGCCCCAGGATAATACCTTGCTTGACCATAAAATAACACTTCTCCCAGTTGAGTGTTAAGTTTTTCACCATGCATCTTTGTAGAACCAGCTTCAGATGATGCAAGCACTGGTTAAAGGAATCGCCGTATATAGAGAAATCATCCATGAAAATTCCAAAAATCTTTCCACCATGTCAGAAAAGAGACTAAGCATACAACGTTGGAACGTTGCGGCAGCATTGCATAGGCCGAAGGGCATTCTTCGGTATGCAAATGTTCCAAAGGGACAGGTGAAAGTAGTCTTATCTTGATCCTCGGGAGCGATAGGGATTTGATTATATCCTGAATATCCATCCAGGAAACAATAATACTCATGTCCAGCTAGTCTTTCGAGCATTTGGTCTATGAATGGAAGAGGAAAGTGGTCTTTACATGTGGCAGCGTTCAATTTTCGATAATCAATATAGACTCGAATCTTCGTTGGAAGACGAGTTTGTACTAATTCTTTCTTATTATTTTCTACCACGGTAATGCCTGCCTTCTTTGGCACAGCGTGAATTGGACTAACCCATTGGCTATTGGATGTGGGATAAATAATCCCATTGTCTAGTAACTTTAAAATTTCAGCTCGGACAGCCTCTTGCATCATTGGGTTTAGTCGACGCTGTGGATCGCGTTTTGACTTTGCATCTTCCGTTAAGTGAATCCGGTGTTGTACAGTGGATGGACCAATCCCCTTTATATCAGCTATGGTCCAACCAATGGCCTCTCGATTTTCCCTCAATACCGCAAGAAGATCCTCTTCTTGATTTTTCGTAATATGAGATGCTATTATCATGGGAAAGGATTCCTTTTCACCTAAGTACTGATACTTGAGATGACTAGGAAGAACTTTAAGCTCAGAAGAGGGGACGTGATCTATTTATGGTTGTTCTTCTTGTAGGGGAAGGATAGGGGTTGCGTTTGTTGCCCACTCCACTGTGGATTCGATGATTTGGTCAAGAGTGAAGTCATCAGACTCCAATTCGAATTCTTTGTCAGACTCATATTCAATTTTCTTGTCGTATTCACTTGTTAATCCTTCAATTAAGTTCAATTCAAACGACTGATCATCCAAGTCTCGAGGTTGTTTTCCCAGGTGAAAAACATTTACCTCTTTTCTCATATCACAAAAAGTCAGACGCATCGACCCGTTCCTACAGCTTATGATTGCATTTGCGGTGGCTAAGAAGGGTCGTCCTAGAATGACAAGGGTCTGCGCTTTCGGATTGTGTACGGGTTGTGTTTTTAGAACAATGAAATCCACGGGGTAAATGAATTCCCCGATTCGTATGAGAACATCTATAATCTCCCCATTCGGAATCTTTACAGATCGGTCAGCCAATTGTATAGTAACTCTAGTTGGACGGAGGTTGTCCAGCCCGAGTTGCTGATACACAGAAAAGGAAACAGATTGATGCTGGCTCCTAGATCAAGTAAGACCTGGTTTATTGTGGTCTGCCCTATGATACATGAAATGGTTGGACTCCCGAGGTCTTTATATTTCACATGAATGGGCCCTGTTAGCAACTCACTTATGTTTGATGCAAGGAAGACCTTCTATGGGACATTCGTTTTTCTTTTCTTGGTGCACATATCTTTTAAAAATTTTGCATATGAAGGGACTTATTGTATGGCATCAAGAAGGGGCACATTGATCTGAACCTGGTTGAATATTTTCCTAATTTTCTCCATTTGAGCATTAGTCTTGTTATTTTCTAGCCTATTAGGGAATGACACAATAGGCTTGTAAGGTTGCTCATCTGTTTGTTTTTGTCATTGGACTTGAGGTTGACGGTTGTGAACTTGAAGATGGATCATTTTGAGTTTGTGGTATAATTACAGGAGAACTTGACACTGGGTTATTGGGAACAGGATGACTAGAACCTGATTATCAACTTGTTTTCAAGATCTCAAGATATGAACAGTGTTGCATTGTTTTGGACCTATATCTTCAGCTTCATGATAGGAAAGGGGTCTTAGGATTAGGCAATGGCTGACTAGGCAGTGTTCCCTTTTGTCTTTCATTTAATGAGTTGGTCAGTTGACCTATTTGAACCTCCAACCTATTGATAGCTTGGTGGTGGTTGTTCATCATTGAGGCCTGAGTTTGGACAAGGTTTCAATCATTCTTTTCAAATCTGACATTTTTTTATCTCGATGATTCTGTGGTTATTGTTGCTGGTACGTGGCTGGAAGTTATGTTGGTAATTGGATTGAAAATTTGGTTGACTTTAGTGGAAACTGGATTGATGAGACTGAGCAGGGTATTGGTGTGGAAATTGTTGCCTTGGTAGCTCATGACCAGAGTGACTCTATGAGAAATTTAGATGGTTCCTCCATCCCGGTTGTATGTTTTGGACTATGGATTGTAGTTGGGTCAGGCATATGCTGCATTCATATTTTCAGGATACATTTAAGCTTGGTAAATAGGACACTCCTCAAATAGGTGATTAAGAGCATGGCAGTAGGTACAACCCGGATTGATCACTGGTGTTGGGTTGACCTGGTTCACTGAATTGGGTTCCCTAGCCTCGAGTAGTTCTAGCCACTTCATCAATTGTGTTATTTTTGCCTCGGCAACTATAGAGGATTCAATTGAATGCATACCAGTTCTAGAAGTGGTGGGGTTAGTTTTCTCAAGGTAAGACTCCCACTGAATGGTTTTTTCTGCTAAAGCTTCAAATAGTCCCAACCCTGATTCTCATCTTTCTTCAAAAATTTCCCTTGACACAGTCTCAAGGAGCATCTTAGTTTGGTAGTCAAGTCCGTCATAGAGAATTTGGCACTGCTGCCACTTCTCTATTCTGTGATGAGGATATTAGGCTAGTAAATCCTTAAACCGTTCTAAATACTTCCAGAATGGTTCATGTTGACACTTAAAAAAGACAAGATTCTCATTGGTCCGAACGATGTCTAAACTTGTTGACATTTACAAAAGACAAGGGACAGACAAGCTGAAGACCAGTTTTCACCCACCTCCAAGGGACAAGGGAGCGGTTTGGACTCCACTGATCCAGCAAGCAGAACAGTGAACCCGGATTGTTTCTAAACAGACCTCAGCAAGTCTAAAATGCTAGCATTTAGCATTACATTAGCCCAAGGAGATAGCCTCGATTGAGAGGCTAGCATCATCCAACTTCGCCAGGAAGCTAACTGATAACTTCGCCGAAAACCCTCTTTTCGGACTTCGCTAAGGATTGCCTCTAGCTCCGCTATGAACTTCAAAGCGGGCAGCTCCGCTATCAGCCTGCTATGGTCAACCTTTGACCAATCAAAATCTCCTGATGAGATCGGATTCAATCAAATCTAATCCAATCAGGATTCAAATATGGCAGGTGATTGCCGCAATCTCTTGACTCTCTTGAAACAAGTAAGAGGATCAAGGAGAATCTCCTAACAATATGGAAAGGATCAAAACAGATCAACCGACCTGCCAATCCTAGCCTCGCAGTAAGGCTACTTTCCAGATTTAAACAGATTTGAGTCAATCTGTTTCCATATCTTCAAGGGACGATTATACCCTTGCTCTCCCTATAAATAGCCCATCAAGGGTACAAGGAAAGAGAGACGAAGACAGGCAGAGAGGAATCAAGGAGAGACGCATACATACGGGAGGACTCCACAAGCAGAGGCTTCTTCACAAGGCACCGCGCGTTCTCAAATTCAGAGACCTTTTAGAGAATTGCTTTCTCTAATCAGGGTGTTGATACCCTAACGTCGTCCTTCTTCTCAAGGAATCTCTGGAACCAGGCGAGAAGGAATTCCTTATTGAAGGCGATTTTGAGAAGCAGCAAGAGGGTTCTACCAACCTTCTGTTCTCTGATTCCCCGAACCAGGCGAGAAGGGAATCTCATCGCTCGCATCGTCAAAGGGACAAAGTGGTCGCGCGCTGACCAGACTCCTATTGGCACATTTTCCCAGAATCTCTGAGGAGATCTACTTGTAATCTTTTGAGAATACTTATAATTTAGCTCCTCAAACTTTTATTTGTAAGTTTTCCCCCTTTGCAAACATAATGGAAAACAAGGTGGCGACTCCGCTGGGGATTGTATTCTCCTCTGCTGAGAATCAAGTGTCGCAATGCGACGAACAGACCTTCGGGTCTATCTCTGAATTCAGAAAAGCCGGTGCAGCCAGATCTTCTCTGGCTAAATCTTCAAGCAAAGTCTCTGCGGAGACGGAAAAGGTTCTCTGCAAACCTGCCGCAGTTCTCTGGCGCAATAAGGAAACATGCCCGCAGCCCAGATCCTGCACTTTTGAGAACCTGGTTATCCAGATCGATCAAGGAAGATTTGAAGAAGTCCTCTCTGGGGGTGGCCTGACGCTTCGAGCACGGAAGCACAGGAAGGTCTTCATGGCCAAGGTTTCAAATCAGAAACCAGAGGCAGAATCTTGCCAGCACCCCACAGCCCCGCTTGTGGCTATTCAGGTTCCTTGCGAACCTAGGCGTCCCCTGTCAAGGCTGATATGGAAGCCTAAACAGGAGTCTTCAACCGAAGCTCCCGGAGTAGTCATGCCGAGACTGCGCCTCTCCCGCGAAGAAAAGGGTAAGATGCCCATCTGCCCTGACGATGCTGCCAGCCATGAAGTCACGACGGCAATCATACCGTCACTTGAATCAAAGGCAGCGAAGCCTCATGTCAGCCTCGCTCGTACAAGCGAAGCTATTGTACCACAACGAACTCACTGGGTTCGCGGCCGCAAGGCTAGGGCCGCAGTGTTATCTGAGGTTGATCTCCTTCGCGGCAGAATAGCGGGCAAAGCACCACAGCGTGCTCCGCTCCCCAATTTATCAGGCACTAAGCTCGCACCTGTCGGCGAAGCTAGCGCCAAAGTACTATTCAGTACTAATCCCTTCTGCAGGGATAAGAAGAACGGAGCATCATCCCTTGTACGCTCCAAAAAGGCCTCTCTACGGGGATGTTCAGGCTCTGTTGAGCCTAACCTTCGACAATTCTTGACGAACAAGCGGGAATAGGAGTCTCTCCAAACCACTTCCCCGTGTTGTCAAAGAGGATGCCGACTTGTGACAATCCATTCAGCTCATTGTCGACAATATCCAATCAAGGTGGCACCTCCGCACCGTCAATCGGTGTTTGACCGGTTATCCGCACATGCCATAAAGAAACATCATGAAAGGAGCGCTTCGCGAGGCCTAGCCTTCGCGTCCGTCAACATGACCGGAAGAGGACGAGAGCGACACAGGGAAGGTCATACATCTGATGATACCCCTTTCGGCTCCCCAGATCCAGATTATAGCCCGGGCTTAGGTGAAGTCTCGGTGCGCGAAGAAGGTGTTTTCCGAAACACCAGATCCAGGGTAGCGATACCCTATAATTATGAGCAGCCTTCTTCCTCAAAGGCCCTAATCTCGCCACAGTCCAGACGATCACCCCAATCATCTGATGGAGAAGATGAAGACAGCGGGTATGCCTCTTCAGCAACAGTCAGTTCTATACGGACGGACAAAGCATCGGTCAATATGGCCGATAACGCCAATGATGATCTTCGTCAGCGCCTGGAAGCTCAGGAGCAAACTTCCAGAATTCAGCAAGAGGCCCTGGACAATATTCAACAGATGCTCGCTCAGCTCCTCAGCAACCGGAATGATGATACCGGGAGCAATCATGATGAGGAGGGACACCTCAGCAACGATCCGCCCAAGACGGAGAAATCTAAGGGAGGCTCTTCCCTGAATGCCGAAGTCCTTAAAGGCCTTCAAGCTCAAATCGCATCCCTAGCTCAGAGGGATGAATTAAAGAAGGTAGGGGCAGTCCGTCCTTATCCGCTGGAGTGGGATTCGGTGCCATATCCGCCAAAGTTCAAACCACCAACGTTGCACACGTATGATGGTAAGAGCTCGCCCAATCAGCACATCTACTATTTTCGGTCCCAGACCGGTAATGTTCTAAACAATGACGCCATCATGGCTAGGTTGTTCATCGGCACCTTGAAAGGGGTGGCATTCGACTGGTTCCGAAGCCTTCCTCAGGACTCTATCAATTCCTGGGTCGACCTGGAAACTCGGTTCCTCTCTCGCTTCTATGAGGATGACACCGAAGTGACCATGGACAAGCTCCTTTCCACTGTGCAGAGGAAAGGCGAATCTGTCCGTGAATACATTGAGCGGTTCAGAAATCTATCTCTGATGTGCCCAGCAGGGATGCCATTACCCATGCTCTTACAGACATGCAGGCACAACTTCTTGGATCAAGTAGAAGTCCACATGGGGGCTGTCAAAGCCCATACTTGGAAGGAATTGGTCGAACAAGCTGAGATAGCCGAGAAATCGGCTAAGAAGTTCGAGCCATCCGCCCCTAGGAGTAAATGGGGCGCGAGCAACAAAGGGCGTAGCGATCTCCCGCAGCCTTCCCAAGCTAAAGGGAAGGAGATTATGTCCGTCGAGCTGACCGGGGACATGCAGTCAAAGGCCAAGAAGAGCGGCGCCAACAGCCAAGAGCCCAAGTTTCCTCCGAAGCAGTACTCCTTCAGAGATGACCAGGTGGTCACGATATTCCATCTGCTCCACAAAGGGAACAAAATGAAGCTACCGGACTCTCGCCGTCCCAATGAGATAGGGCGTACAAACGACCCTAAATACTGCCTCTACCACAGGATGATCCACCATCCTACTGACAAGTGCTATGTTCTCAAGGATAGAATTCAAGCCTTGGTCGATGCCGGAGTCCTCACTTTGAAGACGGAACAGAAGAAAGTCACTGCCAATATGGTGACTCTTGAGTTCGGCACTGCTCAGAAGGTCACAGTTCCCGACGGGACCTATCCAGCCCCCACACCGCGGTTGGAAGTCAAGCATTCTTCAACCATAGCTAAAGTTGACAAGGGTCTCGTCCCCTTGACATTGGAGACAGGGGAAGTTATGTGGATACACCCTGACCTCGTCCGAGACGTACAGCGGACGTCGAAGGACTCCAGCAAAAAGGGCAAGTCCTGCAATGTCATCTCTGTCCTGCCAGATGATGGTAATCTTACTTCGGCTTCCCTCAGCGATTCAGAAGAAGAGAAGCATGCCTGTACAACGCAGGCAGATGCACCTCAACAGACAGGCACCCGGTCTGGAAGATCATACTTAAAGCAGTATGACAAGTCTACTGACGAGATACAACAGCAAACGACGTCAGTACCAATGCCGGCATCCACTCCAGTCCTGACCAAAGGGAAGGAGAAGCCTAAGGAAGTACGGTTCGACCATGTGTTGAAGAAACCGCCAGGCCAAGGGTTAGCCACGCCCTTTCGCTTTGATATATTGGCCCACTTAGCCAATATCCCGGCTCGTATCACAATACACGAGCTCCTTCGTCTCTCTAAAGAGACAAGAGAGGCACTCAGAGATGCGCTGGCCGACTCGGAGTCCTTTCTGACATGCATGCCTGAGGTTCCTGGTGATGAGATGCAGCCTTCCTGCTCAGAGTGCCATCACGCACAGTCCAAAGTGCCTGCTATTACCTTTACGGCGGAAGATATGCTTCTCAAAGACAACAAGCATGATCGACCTCTGTACTATACCGGATATATCGGTTCAACCTGCATTGAAAGAGTACAAGTCGATCCGGGGTCTGCACTCAGCATCATCCCCAAAAGGCTCCTCTATTTCCTCGGCATACCATTGTACAGGTTGTCCGCAACCACCACTACAATATATGGTTTCAACGCCGGGAGCAGCCATCCGCTTGGAAAGATTCGGCTCCGCTGCAGAATCGGAAGCCTGAAGTCAGAGGTGACATGCTATGTCATCGACGCTGACACATCATACAACCTGTTACTGGGACGACCATGGATCCATGCCAACTGGATCGTTCCTTCCACTCTCCATCAGTGCTTCAAATATGTTGAAGATGATGCGACAGTACGAACTGTCTTCGCTGAAAAGCAACCCTTCAAGGGGGTGGAAAACTACTTCACCGACGCCCTCTTGTATCAAGAGGCCGACGGAACGCCTGCACAACCATTGCCAGACGATGATGAAAGCGGCAATGAGGCGGATTCAGAATCCGAAACAGGCGTCCCAGCCATTTCGATTGGCGAACCAATTATAGCATGCTTTAATGACCCCCAATGTAATATCCCTTCCGATGAAGAGGGAGAATGGGTAATTAATGATAGTATCTCTTTTAATTATCCTGCGAGCATCGAGTCGATTAAATCCATTATGGATGGCTCTCTTCATACGCCCGTACATGAGCCAAGTTCGGCTACTACATCTGTGGAGGTTATAGAAGGGGCCACGCTGGTGATCCCTCCATCCAAACAAGGTCAGTTGCCGATAATCTTCGGCAGAGCCCGGCCAGGGAGATTCTCAACTATAGACTCAAGCTCAGAGTCGGATGCTCCACAGTTCTTTCATTACGCGCCATCAGCGCGCCATATTATGAAGAAGATGGGTTACAACCTGAAGCAGGGAGCGGGCCTAAACTTCGGAAAAGGAAGACGCAGCTTGATGCGTAACTCCGTCCCAAGAGGGAAACCTGCAAATTACTATGATAGTACACGCAGGGGGTTGGGTTATGTTACACCCACATCGTCAGTAACGGTTCAGGTCAAAGACGACGAACCAATTCCATCACAGTCGGGTTCATCTGCCGAATGGGACTCTGACATCAGCATAGGAGGAATGTTCAACGGCCTCACTGTGAATATGACTTCAGGCAGTCAATTGGAACCTGCGGACACTGCTGATGAGGAACCTTGGGCCCAGCAATTAAGTCTCCAATGGGAAAAGCGGTTCGAGCTGCGCGAGCCACCTACCGAAGACAAGGTGATCCAGGTTAACTTGGGTAGTCAAGATCACCCCAAGCCTATTTTCATAAGTGAAAGCTTATCACTCATCGAAAAGGAAGAATTGATAATGCTCGTGAAAGAGTATATAGATGTCTTCGCCTGGAGCTATGAAGACATGCCCGGACTTGATCCACAGGTCGCTATGCACCGTCTAAACATCAAGCCCGACGTTAGGCCAGTCAAGCAGCAACAACGTCGGTTCCGCCCAAACATCATGGAGGCTATTGAAGCCGAAGTTCATAAGCTCAATGCTTGTGGCTTCATCCGGGAGGAACAACATCCAGATTGGGTGGCTAACATAGTCCCCGTCCTCAAGAAGAATGGGAAAATACGAATCTGCATCGACTACCGTGATCTCAATACGGCCTGTCCCAAAGATGAATTCCCACTGCCGATCACCGATGTCATGATCGACAACACATGCGGATTCGAGAGGATGTCTTTCATGGACGGCTTCTCAGGGTATAACCAGATCAAGATGTATCCTGATGACGAGAAGCATACTTCTTTCCGAACGCCATTGGGGGTATACTGCTACACTGTAATGCCCTTCGGACTGAAGAACGCCGGAGCAACTTACCAGCGGGCGATGAGCATGATCTTCCGCGACCATCTCCGAAAGACGGTGGAATGCTATGTTGACGACATTGCCGTCAAAAGCCGCAGCAAAAATGAACATCTTCGTGATCTGAAAACGATGTTCGACATAATGCGGGCTCATCAGCTGAAAATGAACCCGACGAAATCCTTCTTGGGAGTGTCCAGCGGCAAATTCCTTGGGTTCATTGTCACATCAAAAGGGATCCATCTGGACCCAGACAAAGTCAAAGCCATACAGGACATGCATCCACTGAGGAACCTCAAAGAGCTCCGAGGCTTGCAAGGCAGATTAGCCTACATCAGAAGATTCATAGCAAATCTTTCAGGCCGTTGCCAGCCCTTTACCCGTCTCATGAAAAAGGGTACTGCCTTCATATGGGACCAAGCTTGTCAAGAAGCTTATGAAGACATTAAGAGGTATCTCACAAAACCTCCGGTCTTAGTGGCCCCTACATCAGGGAAACCATTCTTGCTTTATGTAAAAGCTCTGGATTATTCCCTCGGCGCCCTCCTCGCTCAAAAGGACGACAATGGCCATGAGCAGGCCATTTATTATCTGAGCAGGACTCTCATAGGAGCGGAATCTCGCTACAATCCTATTGAGAAAGAGTGTTTAGCTCTCGTCTTCGCTGTCCAGAAGACGCGACATTATTTGGTTGGCCAAACCATACATGTCATCTCCAGGGTGAACCCTTTACGTCTTCTCATGACGAAGCCAGGGTCGCTGAATTCAAGGTTGGCTAAATGGGCACTCCTGTTGTCTCAATACGACATGACCTTTACTCCTCAGAAGGCAGTTAAAGGCCAGGCCCTTGCAGAGTTCTTAGCTGCTCACCCAGTTCCAGAACATTCAAAACTTCACGAAGACATCCCTGATGAAGTCTTCGAGTCTAATGCAACCTCAGCAGAGGAAGTGTGGCAGATGTTCTTCGACGGAGCATCGCGGATGGGCCCCAAAGGGAAAATTATTGCCGGGGTGGGGGTTGTGTTCATCTCCCCACAGGATCATATCCTTCCCAGAGCATTCTCCTTGACAGAATCATGCTCTAATAATATAGCGGAATACAATACTCTGCTCATCGGTCTCCAGCTCGCCCATGGAATGGGGGTACGCTACCTTGAAGCTTACGACGATTCAAAGCTGATCATTAGCCAGGTAAAAGGCGAATATGAAGTCCGCCATGAGGACTTGGTGCCTTATTATCATACAGCCATCGAATTGGCTAGCTTATTTGAAGGCTTCTACATCGGGCATGTGTCCCGATCTCAAAATACCAAGGCGGATGCTCTCGCTGCATTAGCGACAACGCTAGCCTTACCGGCCGACACCGAGTATCACCTCACAGTCGCAACCCGGCATCTCGTATGCTCCAAGCATATGCTAAAGATTCAAGAGGTCCATAATATCTCCGTGGGTCTTGAGCCGAGGGATTGGCGCTTCCCTCTCATTGACTACGCTCTGCACGGTCTGCTTCCAGACGATCCCAAAGAAGCGGCGTCCATCAGACGAAGGTCGCTCCGTTTCTACTATGATCCCACTTTGAAGACGCTCTACCGTCGTTCATATGACGGTGTCCTCCTCCGTTGTCTCTCTCATTCAGAGGCACAGGAACTGCTTAAAGAAGCACATGATGGCATTTGCGGAGCTCACCAGCCGGGTCCAAAGCTTAAAGACAGGCTGCACAGACTTGGGTACTACTGGCCGACCATGATGGCCGATGCCACCCAATATGCACGAAGGTGTAAGGCGTGCCAAGTCCATGCAGACTTCATACACCAACCTTCGGAGTTGCTCCACCCTACCGTTGCTTCATGGCCATTTGAAGCATGGGGAGTCGATGTCGTAGGGCCAATCAGTCCCTCTTCGGCAAGAGGTCACCGGTTTATCCTGGCAATAACCGATTACTTCTCAAAATGGGCAGAGGCCACACCGTTGGCCGAAGTTAAAACCTCCAATCTGGTTAGTTTCATCAAACACCATGTCATCCATCGATTTGGTGTACCTAGACGGATCATCCATGACAATGGTCCCCAGTTCGTAAGCCAATGGTTCTATCGGTTCTGCGATAAATACCGAATTCAGAATGTGGCTTCAACCGCCTACAATCCTGCCGCCAACGGCTTGGCAGAGGCATTTAACAAGACGATCATCAAGCTGCTCAAGAAGTTTGTCTCCTCGAACAAGCGAGATTGGGACGAAAAGCTCGGTGAATGCCTTTGGGCCTACCGGACTACGGTTCGGACACCGACAGGCAATACGCCTTTCTCCCTGGTATATGGGTGCGAAGCGGTCATCCCATTGGAAATCCAGGTGCCATCATTGCGGGTAGCCCTGACTACTAAGATGACATCAGAAGACAATGATCGCTTGCGTCTTCAAGAGCTCGAAGCCCTGGACGAGAAGCGGCTGCAAGCTCAGCAACACATCGAGCTATATCAGGCTCGGATGTCAAAAGCCTTCAATAAGAAGGTCAAGCAGAGAGTCTTCCACAAAGGAGACCTAGTCTTAGCCGTCAGACGACCGATGATTATGACGCACAAGACCAAAGGCAAATTTCAGCCTAAATGGGAAGGACCGTTTGTGATAGAGACAGTCTATTCAAACGGAGCATACCGCCTTACAACTGCAGACGGCGACCTCCTCATGATGCCGATCAATGGCAAGTTCTTAAAGAAGTACTATCCTTAATCAAGGATCTTGCTCTCGATCAAGTTAACATTACACCTCTGATCGAGATCCGCGCGTCCGGAATGCGCACAAAGAGAGCCTCTCTCTTTCTCCAAGCATATCAAACCTGTTGATAGCTGGGGGTTTGCTTAAAATCCCAAGGGACCTGCTCCCACTTGATTCCCTCTCCAGAATCACTTACCAATTCTCATCCATAGAATGGTAGGACCACATATATTCCGCTGTTATGTTAACATTAAACCTATGACAGCAATCCCCTCGTTTCTCCCCGAGATAATGAGACCTCCAAAATCACTTACCAATTCTCATCCATAGAATGGTAGGACCACATATATCTCGCTGTTACGTTAACATTAAACCTATGACAGTGATTCCCTCGTTTCTCCCCGCGAAAACGAGACTTTTCCCAAACTCCATTGTTATTTTGAACTTAGCGGCGTCTCAATTGGTTACGTCATCGCGACCTCTGAACCAGCAGACAGCTAAGTCTCAATCTTGAGCCCTGTTGACATTTACAAAAGACAAGTCTCGATACTTATTGACATTTACAAAAGATAAGTATCACCTATTTTGAGCTTGTTGACATTTACAAAAGACAAGTCTCAACTCCGAGCCCTGTTGACATTTACAAAAGACAGGTCTCGATACTCGTTGACATTTACAAAAGACGAGTATCACTCATTTTTGAAGCTTGGTGGCTTCTCAACCAGTTATGTCATTGCGACCTCTGAACTGACAGATAGCCAAGCTTCATCTACCATTGAGCTTAGTAGCGTCTCAATTGGTTACGTCATTGCGACCTCTGAACCAGCAGACAGCTAAGTCTCAATCCCGAGTCCTGTTGACATTTACAAAAGACAGGTCTCGATACTCGTTGACATTTACAAAAGACGAGTATCACCTATTTCGAAGCTTGGTGGCTTCTCAACCAGTTAAGTCATTGTGACCTCTGAACTGGCAGATAGCCAAGTTTCATCTATCATTGAGCTTAGTGGCGTCTCAATCGGTTACGTCATCGCGACCTCTGAACCAGCAGACAGCTAAGTCTTAATCTCGATGCTTGCTGACATTTACAAAAGGCAAGTATCTCCCCTTTTAGCCCCGCAAAGGGCTAACCTCGAGACTGGCGACGTCCCATTCGGTTATGTCATCGCGACCTCTGAACCAACAGACAGCCATGCCTCATTATCCAAACAAACAGCAGAAGTCAAAAGAAAATTTTTTATTAAATTCCAAAAAGGATGGGATACATGGAGGAGCCTATAGGCGTACATGATAAGATCGAATCCGATCTCCGAGCGAAGCTAGCCTCGTCCTCCTGTCATCAGCAGCATGGGCCAGCGCCTGTGATCTTAGCTCAGCCTCATCGAAGTCCACCGCTTGAGCCAGACCAGCCTCACCTCAGAACGAATCATCTCGGATAAGAGGCTGCCAACAGCCCCTGGGACGCGCATTCGCTGCCCCGAATTGTTCCTCCTGCTTAAAAGTAAAGCTTCAACCGGGGAAGCATAAGGCAATTTATGGCTTCTTCCATCAAGTTACCAGACTGGCAAGCATAGCTCGCTGCAAGGCAAATTGGAGCAAGTTAGCAGTCAAGCACAGAAAGAGCTGCAAAAATACTAAGTCAGATTCTTCGGCGGCAAAGCGATCCGACTTCAGCAGAGGACAAGCCTCGCCTGCACGGCAACCATGGGCTGGTTCAGCAAACGCCAAGTCCTAGCCTCGCCTATACGGCAAAGTCAGACTGATCTTGTGAGAAACAGTCTCAACATTCACCAATATTGCAAGACTGGCTCAACTATTGAAGAAGCCAAGTCCCAAGTCCTGCCTGCGCAGTGGACTTAACAAGCAACGATCTTTCACTGATCAAGCCAAGATGGTAGCTTCACAGAAAGCTATGATGAGATCCTTCTCTGCAGCAGCCAATTGCAAGATGAAGAACAAGGGAAGTTAATCCTAAAGCAGTTGTCAAAGCTAAATCAAGGGAGATGAGTTCCCTAAAAGCAGTGAAGTCTTTGAATGATCAAGACTTACTGGTCCTTGGCCGTTTAGACAACCAGAGTGGGTTTTCCTACTAATTCAGAGATCTGAGTATCTCTCACAACCAAGAGAAGAGAAGAAGAAAGGCAAGGCATTTCTCTTCAGAGGACCTCAAGTGTCCTATTTATAGGCCCCATGGCCTGAGCGCAACCACCTCAAGCGTGGAAGCACGAGCGCATTCAAGGCATTTATTGCGCCCTGATGGAAGGGACGGTTTTCCCTTGGAACCATGCAAAGGGAGAAATTGTCTCCCTCATAAAAGGCACTTATGGCGCCTTGAAGAAAGGGAGTATCCTCTCTTGGAAACGTGCAAATCGGAGAACATCTCTCTCGATTGGCGCAAAGAAGGAATGATCCTCCTCGTAATCGCCCCACGGCAGTTGGCTTTGAAAAGGCAACAGGAGTTCCAAGGCGAACTTATTTCTTGGAAGCCCAGGCGCGGAACTACCCCGACGCGAAGCTACTCGCGAACCAGTGCAATTCTTCTGCAAATTCATCCCAAAGCAGGATTGAAGGCGAAGCTGAACTCAACCATCATGGCGACGTTCATACTCCACACCAGCATCACAGCAGTTCAAAGTATTTCGAAGTCTGAGCTATTACAGACTTTCGAAAACTTTGAAGGGGGTCTTGTTGACACTTAAAAAAGACAAGATTCTCATTGGTCCGAACGATGTCTAAACTTGTTGACATTTACAAAAGACAAGGGACAGACAAGCTGAAGACCAGTTTTCACCCACCTCCAAGGGACAAGGGAGCGGTTTGGACTCCACTGATCCAGCAAGCAGAACAGTGAACCCGGATTGTTTCTAAACAGACCTCAGCAGGTCTAAAATGCTAGCATTTAGCATTACATTAGCCCAAGGAGATAGCCTCGATTGAGAGGCTAGCATCATCCAACTTCGCCAGGAAGCTAACTGATAACTTCGCCGAAAACCCTCTTTTCGGACTTCGCTAAGGATTGCCTCTAGCTCCGCTATGAACTTCAAAGCGGGCAGCTCCGCTATCAGCCTGCTATGGTCAACCTTTGACCAATCAAAATCTCCTGATGAGATCGGATTCAATCAAATCTAATCCAATCAGGATTCAAATATGGCAGGTGATTGCCGCAATCTCTTGACTCTCTTGAAACAAGTAAGAGGATCAAGGAGAATCTCCTAACAATATGGAAAGGATCAAAACAGATCAACCGACCTGCCAATCCTAGCCTCGCAGTAAGGCTACTTTCCAGATTTAAACAGATTTGAGTCAATCTGTTTCCATATCTTCAAGGGACGATTATACCCTTGCTCTCCCTATAAATAGCCCATCAAGGGTACAAGGAAAGAGAGACGAAGACAGGCAGAGAGGAATCAAGGAGAGACGCATACATACGGGAGGACTCCACAAGCAGAGGCTTCTTCACAAGGCACCGCGCGTTCTCAAATTCAGAGACCTTTTAGAGAATTGCTTTCTCTAATCAGGGTGTTGATACCCTAACGTCGTCCTTCTTCTCAAGGAATCTCCGGAACCAGACGAGAAGGAATTCCTTATTGAAGGCGATTTTGAGAAGCAGCAAGAGGGTTCTACCAACCTTCTGTTCTCTGATTCCCCGAACCAGGCGAGAAGGGAATCTCATCGCTCGCATCGTCAAAGGGACAAAGTGGTCGCGCGCTGACCAGACTCCTATCGGCACATTTTCCCAGAATCTTTGAGGAGATCTACTTGTAATCTTTTGAGAATACTTGTAATTTAGCTCCTCAAACTTTTATTTGTAAGTTTTCCCCCTTTGCAAACATAATGGAAAACAGTTCATTTGTTTCCTGCTTAAACTGCATTATGTTTTTTTGATGAGGGCCGTTTTATGAATGAGATGGAACTTCTTAAGAAAGATCTTGACAAAATCATCCCATGACGATATAGAACTAGCAGGCAAATTATATAGCCACTTCTGGCTATATCCTTAAGCGCGAAGGGAATGAACCTCAATCTAACAACGTCTTCCCCCAATTGAGGAATTCTCATCATCAAACATACTTGTTCAAACTCACGAAGAAATACAGGTCCTCGGATTCTAGGCCATGAAACCTAGGGAGTGTGTTTATGAACTGAGGCTTTAGCTCAAAATTGTGCCTCAGTAGAAGAATGCATGAAGGAAGTGAAGTGCGAATTGGGTAGAACTTGTCTTGAAAAGAAGTATAGTTCGTCATGATTGGGATTGTACCAGGAAGTGGTGTGCGTGCAAGTGTAGTATTCCTAACAAGTCTTTATGAAATAAGATCCTGGTACCACTCTTGCATGCACAATCACAGACAACGTTCACCGAACAAACAAGCGAAAAAGGGAACATAACAAACAAAAATAAAGAAAAACAATCACAAGCTATATAGGATCCCTGGACCAGGCGACTCCTAACTGGTCGATTAACCGAAGAAGGTTGTTGCTCGAATCAGACCACAGCTAATCAGCCAGGTAGGGGCAAAATACAGTGAGAGGTATCCGTGCGTAAGCAACGGGCCTTAATTACGCAAAACCACGATATCTTCGAGGCTTAGCCTCTTAATCCCCAACCATAGACACTGATTTGACTGGAGTATGAATCAAAAATAATTTCCAACCACGGCTAATCTCTTATCAAGTCCGGGTGTCCCTAGGGGCCAACGTCTATCAATTATTATTTAAAAGCTTGAGATTGTGAGTGCTCAGAATGTTGTTTTTGGGTGAAAGAAGGGTGATTAAATCCTCACTTTATCTTGTTATTGAGGTGGTGCCCTTAAAATCAATTTGTGCAAGTGTACAGTATATGCAAACAAGATTCACTCAAAGCGACTAAAATCAACCAAGAGATGAGTCCTATTCTATATGCTATGCGAACGTACCTTGCTCCAGCACTTTTCAACAGTAAAGTAAATGAATTGAAAAGACACGTACCTAAAATGAAAACGTCTAATCAATTTTTAAACTTTTCAACAAATGTTTTATTGTTGGTCTATTAGCAGGATCTTGGTGATGGCATACAAGAATTAAATTTGCAGCAAGCTATATTTTTGCAACACAAGCAGCCCTGCAAAGAAAATTGTGAGTAGTGAACTCCTCCTTACCGCGGATCCGTGGCCAGAGCCGAGCAAATGCGGCAATTCAGAGGGTACTTGGTCTCTGCTTTCTAGAGCAGAGGCCCAAGACCACTTATATGTTACTACAAGTCTTGATTTCCTGTTTCCTCAACCTGTAACCTGCAACAGAGAAGAAAAAATTCATTTTAGTTTCAAAAACTCAATAAAAACTGTCGCCCTCCCCGGAACCGGGGCCAAAAATTTGTTCGGAAGAAGGAATTGAATTAAGCAAGAGTTCAGAGTAAACTGTTTATGTCATTACGCTGATGATCAAACTTTGAATATGTATGAAGATTTACTTTACTCCTTCGAATCACCGTTTGTAGCACAAGCTATAACGGGTCGTATCCGCAAGGAGGGCTAGTGATGGAAGCGTTCACAGTTTTTATGTTGAAATTTTTGAGAAGAAAAATGAAGGTTCTTCTTTGCTCAAAAATAGAAAAACAAAACAAAGTAGAAAGAGAGTGAAAAATCTTTGTAGAGTTCTTTTAAGAAAAGGAAAACGGAATGAAAAACAGAATAAAAAATAATGATGTCGGAAAATGAGAAAGTTTAGAAAAGAGCTTTGAAATTCAATGGAGAGAAAGCCATGACTAACTAATATTCTACACTACTAACTTACTAATCACGTTGGGTGATTCATGTCTCATGTAGATTCATTGGCAATAGTACATCTTGCTTTGTCTGTCCCAAATTGAGGATGTGTTCTCATCTAGGCTTGTCTAGGTGGCTCATTGGATCATCGGCTCCCAATAGGTCTCAATAATGGAACATAAGTATTCACACTTAGGTATGCTAAACAAGAATGTAAGATTCATTAGTCCATCAAAGCTATAACAAGCTCGCATGAAATAAGAAACGTATACAATAGGTGTAGATACTAAAGTGATCCATCTTCATGTTCCATCAAGGACTTGTTCAAGAGACAAGGCTCTAAATGAGGCACACATGAATCATATGGAGATGATACAAAACATTCACTAGAATTGAAACACTACTCATCTTCATTTAGAATAAAAAGACTTATTAATTACAAGACTAGAAATAAAAACATCCAATGATTCATATGAGTTAGCAATCACCCAAGAGTTTGTACTTAGTAGTGTTAGAAGTTAGTTAGTCATGTTAATGGATTAGTTAGCCATAGAAAAGAAAAACAAGCAAGAAGACATGGTAGAAAACAAGTGCAAGAAAGTAAAGAACTCTGAAAGTAAATGCAATATAACAAGAAAGATTTGAGGACGAAAAGCTTGAGCCTTTGTATTGAGTTGTCACTTCTTCAATTACAGAGATCTCTCTCACCCTCACTCTCTCTTTTCTGGATTTAGAAGGAGAAAATGAAAATTACACAAGAAGACTAGAGAGAACTTAAAGATATCCTAACTATTTGCCTAAACAAAATGCTATTCTCTCCTCTCTTTTACAGAGGCCCTGGGGTTCCTTTTATAGGCTTCAGGAGAAGATCATATCCCATAACAGCCATAGGATCAATCACTTGATCAACGACCAAGGATGTGCCGTGGATCCGCGGCCAGGGCCGCGTTTCCGCAGCAGCATCTTGGCCGTTACGCCAGCGATTGCTCTGACATTCCGTTACGCTGCATGTGCCCAACTGGAGCTTTTAGAAGTTAGGGAATATGCCTTGGATCATTCCAGAATTGGGCTTCCTTGTTGTGGGCTCCTAAAACACCTTTAGTTCCTTTAAAATCCCAAGATTTGGGCCTTCTTCTCCACTAAAGAATGGACCTGAAAAATAAGAGAGAAAAGCAATAAAAATCCTATTTTTATTAACATAAAGCATAGTAAGGTGATATAAAATGATGCAAAATGAACTCTAATCACATAATTGGTTTTTAAAACAAGATAAAAGAAAACTCATGGCTACTAACTACTAATTGCTCCACTAACCATGCTAACCTCTTAGTGATAGTTACCTCACATGGATCCTTGGCGATCACTAATCCTTGGCTTCAAGAGACGATACAAAGCATGGCTCATAAGATTGTTCTTCTACATTCAAACAATACATCCATACCACACAACAAGTTGCAAGCTACTATTAAATCATCAAAACCGGTTGAGGTGAGCATGAAATAAAGAAGACATTGCAAGTTAGCAAGTTAGTGGGTTAGATGTTAGAAATGTTAAAATATTAGAATCTATCATCATGAGCCATCAATGGCTCTTGCAAGAGTAAGGCCTTGTAGAGGCTATTGATTCATGTGGATTATCAAGTAAGTGGTTAGATGATTAGTGGTTAGTAGTTAGATTGCCATGAGAAGAAAAACTAGCTAAGCATCATGTAGAAGATGCAGAAGATTATAATGGAGAAGAAATGAGACACCTTTACATAGATTGTCATCATCTATTACATCAATCTCTCGCTTTCTCTCTCTGAATCTCTCAGCCCTAATACAGATCTAAAAACGAAATAAAAATACAAAAGAAAGAAGAAGAACATCTACACTACCCACACTAAAAGATAGAAAGCCTAGCCTAATTCTCAATCTGCTTGCGTTTCGACCAAACCTTGTCATATTTATAAACAAAAGGAGGTTCCAAAAGACGAGACGAGGCCAGTCGAAAATTGACGCGTGGGCCCACCACTTTGTCGCTGAAACGCGGCTTTTGTCGTGTTACCGCGGCAATACCAGGGACCTAGGTCCCTGGTTTTGGTGCGTGGGTTCGTGACGCTTCGGGGACCTTCCAGATATGCTCAGATTCGGGTATTTTCATCCAGATATTCGCCTGACGTGCGCAAGGGTCTAAGTTCAATGTATCTTCTAGAATTACTTGGCCTCCAAGAAATACGGATTTAATTACCCAAAAATGGGTTTAATTAAGCTCTTATTACCCTTTTGCCCTCCTTGTCTTGATTATCTGCAAGAGAGACCAAAACACAATTTAGACTGATATTTTATTCATAAATCAATAGGAAAATGCGATATAAAATGCAGAACTATAGACTAATCAAGGGCCCTTCGGACCGGCATCCGCAACGGCCTTGAAACAAAAGGAATAAAACATTCAAAAAAGGGTGAAAGTTAAAGATTCAACTATTTCTGTTCAAAAGATTACATCAAATCTTTACAAACGATAGTAGAAAAAATCAAATAAAGTAAACTCTCAAACACTCACTTTGTCTTTGTCTTTGTATGATACCTCAAAAGCAGGAGCCGGAAGAGCAGCTTACTCGGAGCCGCCCAGCGTTGGGAGCAGTCAGCAGAGAGCTTGTTGCCAAGGGTGCAACGTCGCTTGACAGAGCATTCAAATAGGTCTCCTCCATTGTAGCGGGTGAAGCACCAGCCACCCGCCAGTGTCAGAGCAGTTAAAAGAGAGCTCATTGTCAGGGGCGCAGCGTCGCTAGACGGAGCGTTCAGAGAGGTCTCCATCACGGTAGCAGGGGCAGCGCTGCTTTCAGAAGGATCCCGGCCTTCACCCCTAAGGAAGAATACAATCTCAAGAGAGTACCTCAGTGATACCCCATGCTTTCCTTCTTCGTATCCCTCTTTATACTTCTTAAATTTGAATACCTTCAGCGCATGTTGATAATCGGTTACAGCCTCTTGCTCGGCTGCTCTCGTTTCAGCCTCCTCAAGGGAAATTTGCACCCGATTTGAGTCATCATTGAGGCACTCCCTCGCCTCCTTGAAAGCTTCCCGCTCCAGCCTCAGGGCGGCCTCGCCTCCTCTGCACGCTTTCACATCTTCTCAAGTTCTTGCTGAGCCTCTAGCAGTGCAGACTCCTTCTGTTGTAGCTCGAAGACCCTCTTCAGCATCTCTGACCCTGCTTCTCCAGCTCCCCCATAAGTTGCACCACCTCCTCCTCCCGGCTCGAGCTGCCAGTTCACGGCTTAAATCTACTTTGAGCCAACTAATCTTCTCAGTCGACGCCTGTCCTGCAGCACTGAGCTCCTCCATCCTCCTGCGTAAATCAGTGACTTCTCCCTCCCTCGCCTTCAGAGCATCCCGGTGGTCATCCAACAGCTCCGAAAGGAGTATCACGTTCTGAAGGAGAAGCCAAAGTTAAGCAACATAACCAATAACTCAAGACCAGATTGTCAAATTACTTACCCTGAAAAGTCATTTTTCAGATGCCGCCTTCGCTCCTTCAAGGGCAGGGTTTTAAGTTCCTCAAGCTCCCCGAGGTAATCTTCGTACCCATGTTCCACCTTGACTTCCCCTTCGGAAGAACAATCCTAGTTCCGGATCCGCAACGGCCTGTCCAAAAAACAGTTCTTGGAACTGTGTGGCAGCCGACACCAGCGGCTATCCTTGCACCCTCTGCAGCGTGACGATGCTCAGCAGTGTCCATCCTCTCAAGATTATGTGGAGACAGAAGCCTAGCATCGTCCAAAGTTGGGGGCGCTGTTGTCTCACTCCAACTCTTGGGATGCAACTCAGTAATAGAAGGCCCCACAGGCATCTCCGAGGCTGCATCCACAGCTTCTGTAGTAGTTTTAATGATGGTTAAAGCCCCCCGAACACCGTCCATACGGTCCGAGGATCCAACCCAAGCCTCCTCAGCCTCAGAGGACTGCTCCACAACAATGGATAGAGGAGAGGTCACGGCTTTGAGTAAGTCCGTCATCCCCTTATCATCAGACTCATCGAACAAGAGGTGATGCTTCTTCAACAGGAGGAAAGCAAGCATTGAGAAATAATCTCTACTAACAGAAAATTAAAGAAGGCCATAAACTACCTCGAGGCGCGGAACACGAGAAAACTGGGGTGAACCTTCTTCCCTTTAACTGGAACCATCTGTCTCAAGTCCTCAACTTCCCTAGGTCGACGGTCGGGAGGATTCCCTCCTGAGTAGGTTCCTCAGGCTCAGAGGCAGGATGAATCTTACCCGAAGCTGGTACCTTCGGGATGATTGGGGTTTCAGGAGGCCTGTTTGGGTCTAGTAGCTAACTCCAGTTGCGGTTGTTGTAATTTATGGCTGTAAACCTCCTCAACTTTGCCTCAATATCAACAGTAGGCAAAGTCCCCCATGAGAGCTGATCGAGGAAAAACAGCGCACGAAAAGTGTCGTTTTGAAATCACTAACTAAAGTGTGTATGCTTTAGCTTTCTCGATACTTCCGTTATAGCATGGTGGCTAATCGGGTCGAATCTACAGGGATGGAAAGCGATAGAAGTTTTACCAATCGATTCATCTGTGTGTTAAGTATTCTTCAATGTTTTAAAGAATCAAAAGAAAGAAAATAAAAAATGAAAAGAGAAGTGTATGGTGGATACAAAGATAGAAACATTGAAAAAAATATATTTGTGATTTTTGATATTATTTCTAAAACAAAATAAAAAGGAAAGAAACCCATGGCTACTAACTACTAAGGCCTAGTGATCATTGGCCATCACTAGTCCTTAGTTTCTAGAGCTTTATAAGGCATGACTCATAAGATCACTTTCACATCCAAACTCAACAAACAAGAGCAAGCTACACGTAAACCATCAAACTAACTAGAACAAGTATGAAATAAAGTAATAGTAACTTATTAGAGAGTTAGATGTTAGAGTGTTAGAATCTATCATCATGAGCCATCAATGGCTCTTGCAAGAGTAAGACCGAGTAGATACTATTAGATTCATGTGGATTATCAAATAAGGAGTTAGCAAATTAGTGGTTAGTAGTTAGTTGCCATGAGAGAAAATTAGCTAAGTATGTAAAAGGAGTTAGAGAGAAAACAAGTAAAGATAAAGAGAGAACCTTTCATAGAGTGTTACCCTCCATTACAAGCACTCTTGCTTTCATCCGATGTACTACTCTCTTCCGTATTACATGATCTATAAGAAATGAAAAATACAAAAGAGAAAGAAGAAGAACTAACCTAAACTAAAAAAAAAAACTACCCTAAAAGCTCTTCTCTATGAAAATATGCTCAATACTGGTATTTATAGGCAAAAGAGGGCACCAGAAAGCTGTACAGAGTCATGCATTGAAGCTCGACGCATGACTCCACAGCATGGCCGCGGAATTGGTCTTGTACTGCGGGTATGGGCAGTGTATTGCCTTCTGATTTCCTATTTTCTGCTGCCAAAATTAGCAAATTGGGCTTCAAAGGCTTTGGCTTCTTTTAGGCTTTAAAATTCCCCAAATAAATTAGGGGCTCTTTTTGACCTCATGTCATGGACCTAGAAACACACAAGAAAGTCATTATTTAGCAGAATTTTATAAAGAATAAGTGTGAAAATGAGGTATAAAATATGCAAATATAGACACCAATCACACCCCACACTTATCTTTTGCTCGTCCCAAGTAAAACAGAAAAACTAAGAAAATTATTATACCATTTCGCAGGTAAATGTGATTGCACTGAGCATGTGCAACAAGCCGTAAAACCTCTAGGTTTTTTCTAGAGGAGGAGTTTTATCTCCTGAAGGTTTTTAGCGGATTACACCCATAAAATCCTTAAAGAAAGAAATTAAATGTTAGTATTTAGAAATACATTTTGAAATAGAGAAAAGTACTGAAATATTTTTGCAGAAAATTTATGCGATCTAAGGTCATCAGTTAACCAAAAATTATTCTTCCTTAAACTAAGTCTAAATGCAAAATCTTGTTATAAATTAAATGTAAGAATTTAAAATTGAATTGATTTTTGACTTTCATAAAACTCTTCGAAAAATAGGCACTTTGTGAACTGCGAAGATTTTTGAGATATCAACTCTAACTTCCATGCCATTTATTTGTGTGTGTGTGTGTATTCTCCTTAGTTTTCTCAGGTTTTCTTATTTACCTGGATAGCGAGCCTTTAGCTGGTGACTCCCAAACCAGACGATTTTAAGGCATTAGATGAGAAAACATCCCTCGGGCTTAAGGACTTAAGTAAACAAGGCCACAAGACTAAAGGAGAATTATTTTATTTTTGTCCATCTTTTTAGGCGTGAATAATCATACTTTCTGAGGCATAATTACCCAGCTTCAATAAGTAATTTTTATTATCATTATTTTTTTAATATTTTTTATGGCATCAATCTTTGTTTCAATCCTAAAAAAATGTGTAAGTGTGAAGTGCATATATCTAAGGTAAAAAAATCAAGATCAAATTATCTTTCCAATTTTACTTCCTTATCCTAAAATTTAAACAAGATCTATTTTTTGACTTGGTTTAAAAATTCATAATTTTAGGTCTTTCTAATTCATAAGATAATCTTAATTTTCTTAAAAATAAATCAAAACTATTTCTTATTTCAAAAAATTATGTAAAAAGAAAAGAAGGTTTTCTGTACAAAAGAAAAATCTAAAAATTTCCTAAAAAGAAGTGTAAAAGAAGGAAAATTTAGAACAACCTACGTTAGTAAGCCCTCCCATACTTTTATCTCATGCATTGTCCTTAATGCATCGTGAATGTGTATATGTATAAAACAAATGGAAAGAGAAAAAATTACCTCATGGTGGTAATTCGGGTGGTGGTCTGATTGGTCCATGAATTGCGGCCCAATTCAAATTGTATAGAGTTCGCAGGAGCCCACCGGTGACCTCTCTAATATGACCCATTAAAAGAATGTAGAAGTGTATGGTTTTATTTAAAAAATTATCCCCATTCAATTTTCAATTTTCAAAAATAATTCTTGAGTCATTTTATTCAACACCTTTGTCCAATAATGAAGTGTGTTTGTGGAAGATGATTGATTTGGGCTTAAACGGAATAGGAACAAATACTGACTCGGGAATATGACTTAAATCAAATTGAGATTCAAAAGTAGGAGTCAAAACAGGTTCAAAAATTGGTTCCAAATTAAAAAATTGATATTCACACACTTCCATTAGCAGATGTGATCGTAAAATATTGGTGATTCAATTTCATGGTATATTGGTACAAGATTCAATGTTGACTCTGAAATATGAAAAAAATCTGGTAAAGATACTGAATTCATTATTCAATCACAAGGTGAAATGAAATTACCAACTTGTGGATCAAGATTGCATTCATATTCAAGTTCAATTTCGAGAAAAGAATAACTTGCCAAAACATCAAGATGGTTCTCAAAATATTGGGCAAGTTCAAATGGATGGAATGAAATTGAATTTTGATTTTTGTCCACAGAAGGAATGTGAATGTGTGAAATTATTGATTCAAGCTTAGGAATTATAGGAATCAAAACTGGCTCAAGAATGTTACTTAGCTCAAGTAGCACTACGGGAGTCGATATTGACTCAAGGATTGGACTCGAATTACTTAATTGAAGCGCATGTTCACATTCATCTTTAAGTTCAACTTAAGGTAATGGATAACTTGCCAAAACGTCAAGGATTTGATTTTGGTCAATGTTTTTCATTGAAAATTCAATAAAAGGAAAATAACAAAAATTTGAAGAGAAGATTACAAGTAATTAAAAGAAAAATTACAAGTAGATCTCCTCTGAGATTTCTGAGAAAGTGTGTCAGTGGGGGTCTGATCAGCGCACGATCACTTTGTCCCGTTGACGATGCGAGCGATCGATCTTCGAATTCCACTGCTTAGGAATTCCTTCCTGCCTGGTTCTGGAGATTCTTTGAAAAAGAAAGGTATTGAAGTATCAACACCTTAAACTTAAAGAAGTAATTCTCTGGCGCTTCTGAGAAACAAGGAAAAGTTAGCCTTATTAGCTCTCGCAGTGCCTCCTACCTCTCTTGTTCTGCTCTCCTTTTGATTTCCTCTCTTGATCTCCCTTCCCCCGAGCTCATTCTCTGATGAGCTATTTATAGGCTCTGGAGGGTTGTGACTGCCCCTAATTTAACCATGACTGATAACAGTCGGTTAATCTTGTGCCGAGGCCTTTTTTGAGCTTCGTGTGAGGCTATAACGCTCGCATTAGACTAAATGTGAGCCGCATGCAAGGCTAGACAAGCTCGCGAGCCTAAAAATGGCCCCAGCCGTTCCACTGAACGTGGGGTGAAGTAGGCGGGTATAACCGCCCACTTAAAGTGGTATTAACCCCACTAACGTAGTAAGATTAGCCCACTAAATACTAGGTCAAAGGTTTGACCTGGCCAGCCCTCTTGTAGAGGCGTAGAAAGCCTCATGCGAGGCTAGATGTAGCCTCACGCAGGGCTAGATTTGTTCCGCACACGGGGCTAAAAGTTCTTAATCAGAGCTGTCACGACTTCGGCAAAGCTAGAAAATAGCCTTGTACGGTTATGTTAAGCTTCAGGCGAAGCAAGCACTAGGCTCATTACTGAGCTTCGAAGGCCTTCAAGGCGAAGCTAGATAATTTAGCTTCTGGAGTGAGGATAGCACCTTGGGCTCACGCGAGGCTGAGTATTGAGCTGACTCAACCTCAAAAAGCAGTATTTGACATGTTGTCTGCTTCACTGGATCAGCAGGGCCTGAGCATCTGCTTTGTCCCTCGGGTTGTGTTGAGTTGGTTATCAGCTTGTCCGCGGCTTGTCTTTTGTAGATGTCGACAAGTTAGACATCTTCTGACCAGTTGATAAGCTGTATGAGAGTTTGTCTTTTTAATGTGTCAAAAATCCCCTTCAAAATTTTTGTAAATCTGTAATGGGATGGATCGGATTTCGAAATACTTTGAATTGCTTTGATTGATAATCAAAGCCTTGATGGTTAAGCTCAGCTTCGCCTTTAGGACTGAATTTTAGTCCTTCTAGGCTGAAATAGTCTCGCTTTTGGGCTGAAATAGGCTCGCCTCTGGGAGGAGCCTCTCCTCCGGGTTTCTTTAAGCAACTCGCTTCAGAGCGAAGTTGGCTTGCTAGCGCTCCGTCAATGCTAGCCTCGCGCTTTGAGAATAGGCTCGCCTATGGTAGGAGGCTCGCCTTCAGTTAACAGGATCGCCTCTAGGGGGAGCCTTTCTTATGGAGTAGCCTCGTCTTCGGGCTCTTTTAAGCAACTTCCTTTCAAGGCAAAGTTGGCTTGTTAGCGCCAAGTCAGCGGTAGCCTTGCATGCGTTGTGAGGGGGCGCTCCCTTTCCCGAGGCCAAGCAGTCGAGTGCTTTAGCCTCGCGTACGCTTCAAAATCTGAAGCGCCATCGGTGAGGCTGCACTGTGGGGCCTATAAAAAGGACCCTTACAGTCCTCTTAAAGAGAATTTTCTTCTCTTCTTTCAGCGAACCTTCAACAGGGATCTTCTTCCCTCTCTTTCATTTTCAAACGACTTAAGATCATCGCCTTCTTTAGAGCAGCTCTATGGCGTCTTCTAATCACCCGGGCAAGCAGGCAGAGGCCCCTGAGGAAACTTTTGTGCTGGTCGTTACTCGACCCATCTCCGGTGAGTACTACTGCTTTTGTGATCTTACTATTTTTTGGTGATCTTTATGGAATTATCTCCCCAATTTTAGCTTTAATAGCTAAATTTAGGGATTAGATTCCCTGAATCCTTTGTTTTCCAAAGGAAACCTTTTAACTTCTTGAAGAAGCTGGTACTTGCCTGGTTTAAGCAGAGTAATCTCTTAGGCGAGGCTAATCTTGCCGTAGGCAAGGTTAAGCCTTGTTCTCATTAAGGCAAGTCTGGCCTTACCATTTAGGCAAGGTTGAAACATGGCCTTTTCAAGGCTAGTCTAGCCTGGCCATTTAGGCAAGGCTAGAACTTGGCCTTTCTTAGGCCAGTTTAGCCTTTGTCGTATAGGCGAGGCTAGAGTTAGGCCTCTTTTAGGCCGGTTCTGCCTTGTCATATAGGCGAGGTTAGAACTTGAACTCTTTTAGGCCAGTTTAGCCTTGCCATATAGGCGAGGTTAGAATTTGACCTCTTTTAGGCCAGTTTAGCCTTGCCATATAAGCGAGACTAGAACTTAGCCTTTTTCCCTATTTGATATAGCCAGCCAAAGGTTCATGTATTTTCTCCAATTTATTAACAAATTTTCCCTTTTGGCTCCTTGCAGTTCACTATGCGCCAGAATCGTCGAACAACTTGTTTGGGACAGTCAGAGGATGGACGGGCGTGCATTTTCAGTTCGAGGATCAGACTTCCCTTTTTAGTGAAAGGAGTTCAACAGAGAGGGATGCGTTAATCCTCAAAGCTGACGAGCATGTATATTGATCACTGCTTCGCTCAAAGACCATAGTCGGACAGTGCACCAAAAATCGGAGTTCATGTTTGGGGATGCGACACTGATACTAATAAATAGTTGATAGCCAAGGAGGGCCAATGGATTTTCAGTATGAAAGGCGAGAAGTACTATCTTCCATCAAGCAGGCGACACTTTCCACTCTCGTACTTCCAATCAATCACCATGCCGCGGAAGATGAAATGGGCGGTGACTCGATTCACTGACTCCGTCCACATCGGGGTCTTAACACTGAGTGGTTATAACCAATGTGTATCTCCTTGGGCCGTACTTGGCATACATCCTAGGAGGGTAGGACAAGAGCTTCCCGTAAGAGAGAATCCGGCGATGGCCCGGACTTTTCTGGACCAGTTCATTAAAGTTAAAGACAACTATTCGGCGAGAGATTTCAGGGCTCCCGGCTGGGTACATCCTACTCAGAAGCCGTGGTGGAGAGATTTGGCGCTTTATGTCTTAGAGCACTTTGAGACGGAACTAAAGAAAATTGGACCCCATGAAGCAGTTAGGCCACCTGCCATAGGATGAAAATCAGTGTGCCTAACTTTTTTACCATCTTCGAATTGTACCGCCCAGCTACGTGGACCTTCTTCACCCCTGTTAGAGAACTAGGGTTGGCTTCATGAGATGTGGGAGATCTCTAATCTCCCGATGGGCTCACTACCATATGAGGAATATTTCCTTGCGCGATGGAGTTGGAGCAGATGGAAAAGGACGACCCGGAGATATTTGAGACATATCGGGAATTAATGTGCCATTTCTACATCTGCCTGGATGTTCATAACACCCGTGGAAATGCAAACGGGATAAAAGTCTGGGCAAACTATCTGTTTCCAATTTTGGACGGTGCCCCTGAGGATGTCCAGTTCCCCACCCTGAAGAGGATATTCATCAGAAGATGGTATCCAGTGCTCACGAAGATGTCGTCCTGGAGGAGGATGACGGGATCTACGAGAAGTGTGACAGGTTCAAAAGCTTTCATCATCAGGCGAAGCACTCAATGTCTTGAAAGGCTGTCCTTGCTGGTTTCCTTTCGGTCTGGCTGAAGAAGTGTGTCATTCCGTCTCCTCCGCATGACGAGATCTTGTCGTGGGTGCTTCTCCCTGCGGTCCAGCTCATTCATGGGAAGCCTCTTGTCCTACTTTCTGCTATGGTCTGTGGTATTCAGCGTGGTCTCCAAGCGCTAACGAGAGCTTTCTACCGACCACCTGCTACCAAGAGGGTAAAGAGACAAATACTTCCTCATGACGGGCCTAACCCTAGAGTGGAGATGCCTTACACCTATTTAATGGTATGGTTCGCGCTGCATTGTCTTGCCATTATCCAACCTGGGGAAGAGTCGCTGGAAGGTGTACACTTTTCGCATCTTCATCGCTTTGAAGGGTCACAGTGGCTGCGGACTTACATAGCAGGAGTGCGGAACTGATACGTCGTTACGACGCGTACAGTCTATACATGTGTTTTTCCTCTATCCCCGGTGCTGGGTATGGCGAGGAATTTTTCGACGTAAGTGAAGGGAGATCTTCCCTTGGGCAGGGAGTGTTCAAGTGGCTGGTAAGCATCCTCCCATCTTATTTGGTGTATCGACGCGATGACATTTGTTACCTAGAGTCGTACATCCCCAGCCATTTTGCTCGTCAATTTGGGTATGATCAACTCTATATTGGGAATCCCAACCCTCGCCTGGCCTTCATGGGGAGTTTTAAAGATGGAGCTAGAGCCTGGAGGCACTTCATCGTTGGTTGTACCGAGGCTAAGTTCTGCATGCCATACTTGACCCGAAATTTATTGACAACATTGGGATTTTGTCAATAGTATAGGACTTCCAATTCTAACTCCTCAGAATTCAATATTAATTCAACTGGGACCAAGCTCATCTCCAAATGATTAAAGCGGAAGATCGTAAAGAAAGGTCAGGGGAAATGAGTTAGGGTTCCAGGTCTCCCGAAGTTTATGGATGAGGCTGGTAGTGAAGCTTCAAATGCAGAGAGTTCTCGATTCGAGAAAGTTGGTGGTGGAGAAGCCGCACCCGAAACTGCTAGCGGAGCAAGTAAGGCTCCTCTTGAGGAAGAGAAAGAAGAAGAAGACCACGACACGCATTTTAAGCGGAAGCGGAAGAAGCAAGAGTCGAAGGACCTGCTTTTAAAGAATTCACCAAGCAGAAGGCTACTCAGAAAAAATCTCATAAGAAGCAAGTGGTAAAGAGGGCTCGCCGAAAGACTCAAAAAGCTTCCGTAGCTGCAGCGGGTGAATCGGCAGCGGAAGTTCCGCCTCCTCTGATTATCAGGTTGCTTAATCAGAAAGAGACTCCGAAGGTACCTGTTCAGGTTCCCGGTAAGCTTGATTTTCGTCACTTTCCTTCATATCTTTTTTTTTTGCTTCTGTGATTAATTATTTTGTTTCTTAATCTCAAATGTAGGCAAGGAAACTCTGAGTGAAGGAGAGGAAAAACTCGACGATCTCTTCACCTATAAAGAGGGGGATGAAGAGACTTATTTTGTCTCTGAAGGCCCTGGGGACCAGGAGCTAAATGTGGGGCCTTCCGGTGAAGCTGCTACCATTATGGAGAAGGCTAAGACTGCCATTATCTCGGGGGATGAATCTGAAGATGTAGAGATCCTAGATTTCCCTGAAGGCAACCGATTGTTGAGCCCTGTCGGAGAACCAGCTACTGGGAAGGCGCATTTTGAAATTGCACTAGGAGACTGGCCAAGGCCAAGTAGTAAGATAGATTTCCCTACCATCAAGGGGTCTTTAGCTGAACCTACTGTCACTGTGGTCACTTCTCACATGGAGACTGCATCTGCTGCGACGGTTAGCACTGGTAAGACTACAATTGTCACCTCAGCTCCTCTAGGTATTGATTCTGCTGTTGACTTTGTATATGCTGTTATTTCTTTCTTTGACTCCAAAGCCTCTTTTGCAAGAACCTTAGGGCTGATCGTTCCCATTGCGGGGTCGGGGTCATCTCGAGAGGAGATAACTGCTCTTATCATATTGGACAGTGCGGGGTCGACATTCTCTATCAAAGTATTATCAAGCATCGACTCTCTTCCATTGGCTATTTGATAGTGACAGAAGAGGCTGCATCTGTGCCTCCCGCCACATTAATTGTAGAGCAGTCTGGGATCAAGCTCGAGACTACTAGCTAGCCAGTTTCTGCTTCTTCCACGTCTCCAGCTCTGGTTACTATTGGTTTGGCAATGATTATGAGATCGTGCTCTCTAGTGTTGGTGGTTAAGCCAGGACCTATGATCACCAGCTCTACTACTCTAGTAGCCAGCGCGCTCGTCTCCTTGAGTACCCTCCACGGTTGTTGTCTATCTCTTCTGCTCCGTTTACGGCTACCCCCGCGACACCTTCAACAATTGTGACCACTAAGCTCACTGAGACTTCCTCTACGAAGATTACTCGCTCAGCTGGAGTGATAGAGGTAGAGAAGGAGTTTGTGGCAGAGATAGTCGACACCTTCTACAAGTGTTTGAAATGATGTATCTCTCTGGTGTTGAAAGGTTCGACCAGTCCTTTTGAGTTTCTGAAGGTCGTCCTTACTCGGAACATCGAGACCATCAGGGACTTTGGGGGAACTAATCAGGCTACCTCTCTGGAGCTGATAGTAAAAGATCTCGAGAAAGATGTGGGCGAGTGGCATCGCCTGAATAGCTCAGATCTATCCTTGTTGAAGATGAGGTCAAGTGTCTTTCTGACCATATGCACAAGACTTACACAGAGGCGCAACAAGCATTGAAAGCAGAGTCTCAGGGGTGAAAATCCCTGGAGGCTGAGAAGATTAAGATTGCTGACGCGATTGATGCTTCCAACAATGCCCTCGTTGACGCCAATGAGTAGCTTGAGAAGGCAGAAGAATTGATTAAAAGGGCCAATCTCCTTATATCTAGAGCCGGGCCAGTATGTGCGGAGGAAACTGCTCGACTTGAACAGCTGAGTGCCTAGAGTGGTCAGCTTCTCAAACTGGAGGTAGAGAAGAAGGCGGTGACGGCAGAAATGCAGGCTCGCTTGGCTCAGCTGGCAAACATTTACCCGGAAGATCTGATATCGCAGGCTTTGGTTAAGGTGGAAGAGAGTAGGAAACAAAACTGTTTTCTCTTGAGAATAAACTCTTACCATACAAGATAGCAGTTTAATATATCTTCTATGTATCTCTTTTTTTAAATCAATAAAATATTTGCCTTTGACTCATTTGCTCCTCTTCATTTCTTCCTCTGTGTGCTCATGTAATTACCCATAGGTAATATAAATCTCGTAAAGGAGAACATGGTAAGCAAGTTCTTTTGAAAGAACTAAAACGGGTGAAAATTCATCAAGTTGAATTTTCGAAGAAATTACAAATGTGACTGAAATTATTCAGAAGTTAAGAACATGATAAAGTCAGTCAAATATAAGAGTCCACTGAGGATTAAAAGATGGTAGATTTAAGAATCCATTAGGAATCACTAAATCTGAAAAGATTAAGTCTGGTGATTCGTCAGTTCAGAGGTGATAAACTGGACATAACTGATTAGAGATCATCAGACGTGAAAATTTTTGTTCAGAGATGACAAACTGGATATAACGACAAAGAAGGGTAAAATTTGTACAATCATCGGTTCAGAGGTAACGAACTGAACATACCGATAAATTACCAAACAAGGAATGTTTACTATTCAGAGGTGACGAAATGGACATAGCAGTAAACGAAAAAGTGAGACTTGGTTATCTGTCGGTTCAGAGGTGATTGACTGGATATGACTGATTGAGAAGCCACCAAGCTAGAAATTTTATCATTCAGAGATGATAAACTAGACATGATGACAAAATGAAGGCAAACCCAGTTTTAGGGACTCGTCTATTCAGAGGTTATAAACTTGATATGATAGACTAAGACACACTAAACTCTGAATCCGCTGCCAGAGGTAGTCGTATTAACTTAGCAGCTAGCCCACTAGTGAGTGTAAAGGTGAATTAGATCTGGGCACCGGTAGGTTCAGAGGTAATATGGACATGACTAACTAAGAGACACCAGGCTCGCAATTCGCTGTTCAGAGGTGGTCCTATTAACATGACAAGAAGAACTCCCGGCCCTGACAGGGGAAAGGAGAACAAAATTATGGACTCGTTTGTTCAGAGATGTTAAACTGGACATGACAGTTTGAGTACCATAAAAGGGGAGATCTAGGCATCCGTTGGTTCAGAGGTGATTGATTGGACATGACCGATTGGGAGTTACTATACTCAAATCCCCACCGTTCAGAGGTGGCAAACTGAACATAATGACAAAGGAGTAGTCCCTACTGAACTAGAAGATGAGACTTGGCTATCTGTCAGCTCAGAGGTAGCATGGACATAATCGATTGAGAAACCACCAAACTCAGGATTTCTACCGTTCAGAGGTGACAAGCTGGACATGACGGTAAAAGAAGGGTAAAATTTGGACAATCATCAGTTCAGAGGTAACGAACAGAACATAACCGATAAATTACCAAATAAGGAATGTTTATTGTTCAGAGGTGATGAACTGGACATAAAAATAAACGAAAAAGTGAGACTTGGCTATCTGTCGGTTCAGAGGTGATTGACTGGATATGACCGATTGAGAAGCCACCAAACTTGAAATTTTATCATTCAGAGATGATAAACTGGACATGATGACGATTTTAGGGACTCATTTATTCAGAGGTGATAAACTGGACATGATAGACTAAGGCCCACTAAACTCTGAATCCGCTGTCAAAGGTAGTCGTATTAACTTAGTAGCTAGCACACTAGGAACTGTAAAGGTGAATTAGATTTGGGCACCAGTAGGATCAGAGGTGAAATGAATATAATTAACTAAGAGACACCAGGCTCGCAATTTGTTGTTCAGAAGTAGTCGTATTAGCATGACAGCGAGAACTCCCAGCCCTGAAGGGAGAAAGGAGAACAAAATTATGGGCTCATCTGTTTAGAGGTGTTAAACTGGACATGACAATTTGAGTACCATAAAAGGAAAAATCTAGGCATTAGTCAGTTCAGAGGTGATTAACTGGACATGACCGATTGAAAGTTACTAGACTCAAAGCCCCGCCATTCAGAGATGGCGAACTGGACATAATAGCAAAATAGTAGTCCCTACTGGACTGGAAGATGAGACTTGGCTATCTGTCGGTTTAGAGGTAACATGGACATAACCGATTGAGAAACCACTAAGCTCAGGATTTCTACCGTTCAGAGGTGACAAGCTGGATATGACGGTAAAAGTAGTTCCACAGGGGAAAATAAGATTTGATTATGAATTCTGTGGGACAATTGGTATTTCCTTGGGAAATCATTTGAAAAAAATTATCAGAGGTATATTGTTAACGTGACAACCAGGAAAATCCATTGAGGACGTGAAAAGGAAAATAATAGACTTAGATGGGAGTCTACCAGAATCTCACTAGGGAGTTTGAAAATGAATCCCATAAGAGATTATATGTCAGAGGCAATCATTAACGTAACAAAAAGAACTCCGTGGGGATTTAGAGATAATCATTAGCGTGATAACTAAATCCCTCGCAGGGGAATTTGAAAGGAGATTTTGCCAAAAGTGATCGTGACAACTTCTCCGCTTGGTGATTATTAAAGCAACTTATCAAAGGTGTGATGTTAACTTGACAAGGATTTATTTACTGTTAGAGGTGTTTGAACATAACAGCAACTTGAGTGGATTTCGATCTGCTGGGGAATAGATCAGTCTCACTATTAGAGGTTTAATGTTAACATGATAGGTTTGACTTCTGATTCATTTAGTTGGGGAAATGAATATTATTTTGTGTGGTCTTACCATTCTATGGACATAAATTGGTAAGAGATTTTGGAGGAGAATCAAATGGGATCAGGTTTCTTAGGATTTTTAGCAAACTCTCAGCTTTCAACGAATTTGGTATGCCTTTACCAACCACCGTTTGAGTTGGGCTAGGCATGCTATTCCCCTCAGTATGAAAAGTTATCGAGAATTTCTATTGGACTTAAAAGCCAATATTTTTCTCTATCCTTAGCCGTTTGAGGGCGTAAGATTTTGATAATGACAAAGCTAATACTCAGCTAGCTTGCCTTTATTAGCCCAACTCTGTTGAGGATTCGATTATGTTCTTATGCACCGTTCATCTTGACCAACTTCTTATATGCCGATTAGAACTCTTAACCAGCTTCTTATGTACTGATTAGTGCTTCAGCGATGTTTTATCATTGATTCTAGTCCCACTTGTCGCTGAATAGTTGTCGATCAATAAGGACTATTATGCTCGTGTTGAGCAGGAATACAGTCATCTGCCATCGATCGATGAAGACTATTATGCTCGTAATAAGCGGAAACATAGTTGACTGCTATCGATCGGTGAGGACTATTATGCTCATCTTAAGCAAAAATATAGTCATCTGTTGTCAATCGATGAGGACTATTATGCCCGTGTTGAGCAGTAATATAGTCGACTGTTGTCGATCGGTGAAGACTATTATGCTCATGTTGAGCAGGAATATAGTCGACTGCCGTCAATCGATAGTTCCGTTGTAGGGGGAATATATCCGATGCTAGCATCATATATACTTGACCCTCATATATACTTGACCGAATGACCAGAGGTTAAATGTTAACATGATCATAACGAGTACTTATCTAATCAGAGGTGAGGGGTTAACGTGATCAAGGATAGCACTTTTTTAGGAATTTACCATTAACTGGCATCATGAGTGTGTCGCCATCTGGAGTTGCTAGGTGATAGGCCCCATTTGAGTAGACTATTTCTATCATGAACGACCCTTCCCATTTGGGTTGAAATTTGCCTTTAGTTTTGTGTGTCATGACCAAGGGTCGTCTGACGGCTAAAACTGCTGGCTCAAAGGCCCATCACTCTAGTTTTGATGATGATCAACTCATGTAGTTATTGTACTAATGATCTTGTGTTTACTTAGTTTCAGATTTATGATCAAGATCTTAGTAGGTGTGTAGCTTCAACAAAGGATTTAAAGTCAAGGTTTGGAGCTATCACGGTTTGATTCACGAGCCTATGCATCAAGACCACATCAAGTACTCAAGAGGAGTCGAGCTCATTGGATCGTGTTTGGACCAAGTCAAGAAGATGAGAAGACTTCAAAAGAAGACTTCAAGATGAAGACTTGTGTCTAGGTTTGTTTTTAGTAAGATTTTGTTTTAGATAAAATGTAAAGGATAGAATAGTTGGTGGATTGCTCAAGTATCTTATACACACACACTCTTCATTTAGTTATGTTTTCATAAAAGAGATTTCATTTTAGAAAACAATTTTCATTTTGGAAAAATACCGGTTTGGTTTTTGGTATTCTAGTTTACATGTTTTAACCAAAACCGTATTTAGAGCTTAATGTCAAAAACATAGATATTTCACCATGTTTGTGTAGTGGATCATATCCATACACTCTATGCTTCAAATGAGTTTAGAATATCTTGTTTTTGTATTTTGAGAAGTTTGGAAAATAAGTTTTGGAAAAATCAATTTTGGAAAAATACAGTTTTCGTTTCTAACCAAAATTTTCAAGTTACAAAAATAGTTCAAATTATTTGTAACATGTCTTGATTTTGTGCAAGCATGTTTGCTTATCAAAGTATATTGGTAAAACTATTTTGTAAATTTTTCATGATTTTATGGGATTTTAATTGAGCCAAAATGACCAAGTTTTCTTTCCCTAAAATCCCTGACCTGGCTTCAGCCGTCGACCGGGACGGTCGACCGAAGTCTGAAGTCGGTTGACCGGGCGGTCGACCGACGTGCACAGCGTGAACGCCAGTGTCTGGCTGGAGGGGCGGTCGACCGACCCGGTCGACCGTCCAGAGAGCTTTGCTCTCTAGAAATGCCCCGGTCGACCGGCAGAGAGTCTGCTCTCTGTTCCAGAGGCTCGGTCGACCGGCCGATTGACTGCAGCCCCAACGGTCGGATTCCCGACCGTTGGCGGTCGACCGGGCGGTCGACCGACAGCTTTGTCTAGCCCATAACGGCTAGTTTTTGGAGCCCTATAAATTGGGCCATTTGGGGGCTGTTTTCTCGAAGATTTTTAAGTGGGTTTTGAGCTAGTTTTTTCAACTCTATTAAGAAGTTTTCTCTACTTATTTGAGAGCAAATATTTCCAATCAAAAGGGAGTTTATCAAGAGTGTTTTTCAAAGTGAATTTCTTGAGTTTTCCTCCACCACTTCCATCCTTGTTTTTCTCACAAATATTTGAGCAACCCATTGACATATTCATCCTATAGGAGTGTTATTGTGAGATTGTTTTTAGGTGATCAAAGTGTTGTGATCACCAAAGACTTCTTCTTTGTTCTTTGAGGAGGCGGACAAGTGTGTTCGCGGTGTTTCGAGTTCGTGTGTGAACTCCGTGTTTGAGGTGCAGCCTCGGCGAGCTAGTGGGCTCGCGGTATGTACGAGACTAGGGAGTCCGAGGGCTTGTAGGTGTTGCGGCACCGAGTGATCCGGTGGGATCGATTCTAGTGGAAATCCTTCATAGTGTTGAAGGCGGGGATGTAGAGCAAGTGTGCTCGAACCTCGAAACAAATCCCTCGTGTTTGCGATTGCTCACTCTCTATCTCTTTGTCTTTATATCTTGCATGCTCATATTGTCTTTACATTTATATGCTTGATATATTGTGTGCCTAATTGTTATATGCTTGGGGATTGTTTGCTAACACTAGTTTTCAACCAAGAGAGCCAACGCGGCACCTCAACTCTTATCAAGAGGAATCTTGAGGAGTTAGTCCAGAGCTCTTCACGGGGAATTCGGCTACACTCTTGTGTTAAACTTGGTGTTTAGTGTAATAAGTTTTTAATTCCGCATTTAGTAACCATAAGATTAGCTATCACCTATTCACCCCCCTCTAGGTGATTTTAAAATTGGTATCAGAGCCAAGTGCTCTTGATTTGGGTCTAACAACCTAGAATTAAAGATCCTCATTTTTAGGCTAATCACAAAATTTGTACACACACTATGGACTTCATGTCACCACCCACCTTTGACATTCTTAACATCCAAATTTGGAAGGTTAAGATGTCTTTGTACCTCAAAGCCTTAGGGATTCATGTTTATTTTGCCACCACTAAAGATTCATATTGTTTAAATGGCAAAAACTTTGAGGCTAATGCAAAAGCCCTACATGCTTTAAAGTCAACCCTAAATGATGATTATTTATCTAGGGTTTCTAATATTGATTCGGCTTTTGTAGCATGGAATATCATCACCTCCCTTGGCGAAAAAGATCTATATTATGCGGGGAGCGATTCGGATGTTGGAAGCGACACCTCCAACATGTGCTATATGGTCCAAGGGGACAACCCCCTTGAGGTAACTACCGAATTCGAGGTAGATGAAGATAATGATATGTCATATGATGAGCTTGCATGTTTTTGTCAACAACTCATAGGAAAATATGACATGCTTAGAAAAGATAATAAAAATTTGAAAAAGAATTTTGATTGCATGCTAAAAGAAAATGATTCATTTAGAAATAAGGTTGCATGCATTGAAAAAGAAAATGAAATTTTGAAAAATGAGAATGTTTCCTTGATGTCTAAATTAAATGATCTTTGTGAAGGAAACACTAATTTGAAAAATGAAATTATTTTGGTGAAAAAACAAAAGGAAGTTGCTTTGCAAGAAAACACTTCTTTGAAAAGAAAAATGTTTGAAAAAGAAAAGAAATTATTTCTAAAAAGAAAAAGAAAAATGATTCTCATTCTCATCATGCTTTACATGCTACTATTAATGAAAATGAGATTAAATTTTTGAAAAATAAAATGAATAGTTTAAGCTCAACCTTGAGCAAATGTGCTTTTGATCATTCTAGATTGGAGTCTTTGTTTTCAAAGAAACAAACTCCACATGTTCATGCACATCATCATCATGCATATGCACACTTCGCACGCCATGACCACACACACAATCATATGCATCCTAAGGTGTGCAAATGTACACATTGTGGCCGCAAAGGCCATTTAGCAAAGTTTTGTTTTGATAAGATACATCATGTAAATTGTGCTAATAAAAATGTTTGGGTTCCTTACAAAGCTAAACCCCAAGGACCCAAAAGAAAATGGGTACCAAAATCCCCACCGTGTGTATTTGATGTAGGTGAGGGCTCTCACAAGACGTGAGAGGTTTGGTGCCTTGGTGGTGGTTGCATATGGACTTGATGGACACATATTTGATGCACCGCTATCAAGGAGGTTTGGTGGGTCAACCACCATGTTTTGGAGACTTAGAGCTTAGTTCTTTGGTTTGGTAACTATCTCTAAACTCCTAGTTTATTTACATGCTTATTCATGATTGATGATCTTTAGCATGTTCATGTTTTATTTGTTTTGTGCTTCATGTGGTAAATACTAGTTTAAATGTAGTTTTTTATCAAAACTTGGATGTATACTTGTACAAGTAGTGAGCAACAATTGATTCATATATGTTTGCACTTTATTGTTCATTTGTACTTACTATATGCACATGTATAGGCGAGTTTTGATGATATTCTCATTTACACTTGTTTTGCCTATTTTCATGTTTTTGCTTCATGTATATGCAATTTTTATTCAAATCTAATAAATATACATGTATACCCGTGAGTCTCTTGCCTTCATGCAAACACGTTTAATGGACTCTTTTATGTTTGAGATATGTATGCATATTGTTAGGATTGAATAAATCATACATATACCATGAAGTTTATTATTTAATGAAAAATGAATTTTCATGTTTTGTTTGATAAAATAAGACTTATGATCATTTTGAGCTTCATTGATTAATTTCATGAAAATGCTAATTACATGATTCTTGAACACTCACACTTTATTTGTTTTGTCATGACCTTGGTTCATGAACATATTTTTGAGTTTTATAGTCTTTGAGTGTCATCTCTTGTGTATTTGATATGACTCATGAAAAACATATGTTTTGATTTCATGTTTTAAAGGATTTTTAACTAGTTTTTCAAAAATTATTTTAACTAGTTATTGTTCTTCATTTGGTAGTGATTTTCAATACTAAAATATTTTCAAATCTATTCTTGAAAACCATACCCATTTATGGGAGGATGGATGGGCGAGTATGCCTTGTAAGCTTAATTGAAAAATCTTTTTTCATTAGCATAAAAGGGTGGTAGGTTATGAGTTATATACTTGATTTACATTGTTATTTTCAATTGGTATCATTAGATCTTTTCAATTGGTATCTAAATTGATATTTTTGTATATACTCATATTTTGTTTATATATATGTATGCTTTCAATTTCGAATAATATCAATTTTATTGGTATTCTATTTCTCATACATATATATGATTTTCATGTGCTTGCTTTACAATGAGTTTACATATTTAAAGCACAAAATTAGTTTATGCTAAGCTTGATCTAAAACTTTATTTTCAATTGGTATCTCAATTGACATTTTAATAAAGCTTATGCATGATTTTTCAATTGATATCAATATGTTTCTATTTCAAATTTGTTATAAATTTACAATTGGTATCAATATGTATTGCCTATTTGAAAAATTCAAAATTTGTAATGTTTATTTACAATTCGTATCTTAAAATTTGATTGATTTACTAAGATATCTCAAAATTTGTTTTATTGAAAAAAATTCAAAATTTTGTTTGAACAATTAAAAATCAAAACATTTTTGATTTGTATTGCCTATATGCAAGGGGGGCTTAACATCTCTTCTACATATAGATTCATGTTGAGTGTATCTTGTATTGAGGAGCTTGACAACTCTTTTTTATGTGACACACGTGTGTAGGGGGGCTTCACATCTCCTCTTATGCATTACATATTATGCGTTATGTGAATTAAGGCTTGTCATCCCTCTTTCATGTAATGTATATTTGTAGGGAAGCTAACTTAGCGTCTTCCTCTTCATGAATGTATATCGCATATAATCTTTTATTGATTTGTTTGATGTCACCCCTTTTATTGATTTTTGCTTTTGACAAAAAGGGGGAGAAGATTTGTTTTTACTTTAACCCCTTTGTTGATAATTGCCAAAAAGGAGGAGAAAGATTTTGGGTTTATATATGCATATTTGTGTTTTTGCATATATTGAGTTCATGCATCACAATAAACAATAAGATATGAGAAAAATGATTTTGAGAAAAAGGGGGAGAAAGGTTTTTGAAAAATATGTTTGATGCATACATTTGTTTAGTATCATGAGCTTTCATTGTATATTTATTTATTTTATTGTTATGCATGAGTTAAGGGGGAGCTTCTTTGAAGCTTTACTTTAATCCATGCATATATAACTTCATGAGTTCATCATCAAAAAGGGGGAGATTGTGGGCCCAAAGGCCCATCACTCTAGTTTTGATGATTATCAACTCATGTAGTTATTGTACTAATGATCTTGTGTTTACTTAGTTTCAGATTTATGATCAAGATCTTAGTAGGTGTGTAGCTTCAACAAAGGATTTAAAGTCAAGGTTTGGAGTTAGCACGGTTTGATTCACGAGCCTATGCATCAAGACCACATCAAGTACTCAAGAGGAGTCGAGCTCGTTGGATCGTGTTTGGGCGAAGTCAAGAAGATGAGAAGACTTCAAAAGAAGACTTCAAGATGAAGACTTGTGTCTAGGTTTATTTTTAGTAAGATTTTGTTTTAGATAAAATGTAAAGGATAGAATAGTTGGTGGATTGCTCAAGTATCTTATACACACACACTCTTGATTTAGTTATGTTTTCATAAAAGAGATTTCATTTTAGAAAACAATTTTCATTTTGAAAAAATACCGGTTTGGTTTTTGGTATTCTAGTTTACATATTTTAACCAAAACCGTATTTAGAGTTTAATGTCAAAACATAGATATTTCACCATGTTTGTGTAGTGGATCATATCCATACACTCTATGCTTCAAATGAGTTTAGAATATCTTATTTTGTATTTTGAGAAGTTTGGAAAATAAGTTTTGGAAAAATCAATTTTGGAAAAATACACTTTTCGTTTCTAACCAAAATTTCCAAGTTACAAAAATAGTTCAAATTATTTGTAATATGTCTTGATTTTGTGCAAGCATGTTTGTTTATCAAAATATATTGGTAAAACTATTTTTGTAGATTTTTCATGATTTTATGGGATTTTAATTGAGCCAAAATGACCAAGTTTTCTTTCCCTAAAATCCTGACCTGGCTTCAGCCGGTCGACCGGGACGGTCGACCGAAGTCTGAAGTCGGTCGACCGGGCGGTCGACCGACGTGCACAACGTGCACGCCAGTGTCTGGCTGGAGGGCCGGTCGACCGTCCTGAGAGCTTTGCTATCTGGAAATGCCCCGGTCGACCAGGCCGGTCGACCGACAGAGAGTCTGCTCTCTGTTCCAGAGGCTCGGTCGACCGCAGCCCCAACGGTCGGATTTTCGACCGTTGGCGGTCGATCGGGCGGTCGACCGACAGCTCTGTCTAGCCCATAACGACTAGTTTTTGGAACCCTATAAATTGGGCCATTTGGGGGCTGTTTTCTCGAAGATTTTTAAGTGGGTTTTGAGCTAGTTTTTCCAACTCTATTAAGAAGTTTTCTCCACTTATTTAAGAGCAAATATTTCCAATCAAAAGGGAGTTTATCAAGAGTGTTTTTCAAAGTGAATTTCTTGAGTTTTCCTCCACCACTTCCATCCTTATTTTTCTCACAAACATTTGAGCAACCTATTGACATATTCATCCTATAGGAGTGTTATTGTGAGATTGTTTTTAGGTGATCAAAGTGCTGTGATCACCAAAGACTTCTTCTTTGTTCTTTGAGGAGGCGGACAAGTGTGTTCGCGGTGTTTTTGAGTTCGTGTGTGAACTCCGTGTTTGAGGTGCGGCCTCCGCGAGCTAGTGGGCTCGCGGTGTGTACGGGACTAGGGAGTCCGAGGGCTTGTAGGTGTTGCGGCACCGAGTGATCCGGTGGGATCGATTCTAGTGGAAATCCTTCATAGTGTTGAAGGCGGGGATGTAGAGCAAGGTGCTCGAACCTCGAAACAAATCCCTCGTGTTTGCGATTGCTCACTCTCTATCTCTTTGTCTTTATATCTTGCATGCTCATATTGTCTTTACATTTATATGCTTGATATATTGTGTGCCTAATTGTTATATGCTTGGGGATTGTTTGCTAACACTAGTTTTCAACCAAGAGAGCCAACGCGTTACCTCAACTCTTATCAAAAGAATCTTGAGGAGTTAGTCCAGAGCCCTTCACGGGAAATTCGGCTACACTCTTGTGTTAAACTTGGTGTTTAGTGTAATAAGTTTTTAATTCCGCATTTAGTGACCATAAGATTAGCCATCACCTATTCACCCCCCCCTCTAGGTGATTTTACAAAAACCAAGTCTCCTTTCTAGAATACCCTCTTTAACTTTCTTATTGAAGACTTTCGAGATCCAAGCTTGGTACAACTCAATGCGTTATTGAGCCTGTAGTCGTTTCTTGTCCAGAGCTTCGAGTTCTTGAAGGCGTAACTGATCATTGTCTTCCTTAGTCATTTTGGTTGCTAAGGCGACCCGTAGCGACGACATTTGAGTCTCTAGAGGTATGACTGCCTCACACTCGTATACCAGAGAAAAAGGCGTGTTGCCGTTGAGGCTCAGATTGTAGTTCGGTAGGCCCAAAGACATTCACTGTGCTTCTCATTCCAATCTCGTTTGTTTAATGAAACGAATTTCTTGAGTAGCTTAACAATTGTCTTGTTGAATGCTTCTGCTAAACTATTAGCAGTAGGGTTATAAGCAGTTGAAGTCACATTCTGAATCTGGTACTTATCGCAGAGCCAATAGAACGATTGACTTAAGAATTGGGGACCATTGTCGTGAATGATCCGTTTGGGGACACCAAATCGGTGGATGACATGATGTCTGATGAAGTTAACCACGTTGGTGGTTTTAACGTCAGCGAGCGAGACAACCTCTGCCCACTTTAAGAAGTAATCAGTTATTGCAAGGAGGAATTGATGACTAGCTGACAGAGGACTGATTGGTCCTATTATATCAATTCCCCAAGCTTCGAATGGCCACGACGCAACAGTTAGGTGAAGTAACTCCGAAGGTTGATGTATGAAATCTGCGTGGATTTGACAGGCTTTACACTTTTGTGCATATTTGATTGCATCAGCTATCATGGTTGGCCAATAATAACCGAGTCTGTGCAATCGATCCTTAAGTTTCAGACCTGGTTGATGAGCCCTACATATACCATCGTATGCCTCTTTGATTACTTCTTGTGCCTCTGAATTGGATAGACAACAAAGAAGTATATCATCATATGAACGACGATAAAGCGTATTTACCAGTGCATCATAGTAAAACCGAGTAGACCTTCGTCGAACAGCCACTGCTTCCTTGGGGTCATCAGGTAATATACCGTGTAAGGCATAGTCAATGATTAGGAATCGCCAGTCCCTTGGTTCAAAGTTTGTCGAGGTTGTATTAACTTTGCTAACCTCTAAACCGTACTTCAGGCAGAAGAGATGATGGGTGGTCATTGTGAGATAGTAGCTTGTATCAACTGGTAAAGCCAGTGTAGTTGCTAATGCCGCTAGAGCATCTGCCTTTGTATTTTGGAGGCGGGATACATGACTGATGTAGATGCCTTCAAATGTATTAGCCAACTGAATGGTTGCATGATGATAAGGTACGAGGTCTTCATGGCAGACCTCATATCCACCCTTAACTTGGTTAATGATCAACTTGGAATCGCCATATGCTTCAAGATATTGTACCCCCATCATTGAGCGAGGTGGAGGCTAATGAGCAAAACATTGTACTCAGCACGTTATTCGGACAAGGCTTTATTAACGAGAATGCACGAGGGAGGACGTGATTCCCAGGTGAGATAAATACCACCCCCACTCCAGCGACGACCTTGCCTTTTAGTCCGGTTCTTGATGCGCCATCAAAGAACAACTGCCATACATCATCGCTTGAAGTTATGTTGACTTTGATAACTTCATCCGGAATATCTTCATGTAGTTTTAAAGATTCTGAAACTGGGTGAGCTGCCAGGAAGTTCGTGAGAGCCTGACCTTTGATGGCCTTCTGGATACGAATGTCATATCATATTGGGACAGAAGCATGGCCTAATTAGCCAATCTAGAGTTCAAAGAACATATTTTTGTCATAAGAATCCGAAGAGGATTGACTCTTGAGACGACATGAATAATCTGCCCGACCAAGTAATGTCGCATCTTCGGATGACAAAGACAAGAGCGAGACACTCCTTTTCGACCTTGTTGTAGCGACTGTCTGAGCCAATCAAGGTTCTATTGAGATAATAGATGGCCTGCTTGGCGCCTTCATCATTCTTTTGTGTAAGCAGAGCACCAAAAGAATGGTCCATGGCCCCTTACATATAGTAAGAATTATTTTCCCGCAACATGAGATACTAGGACCGGAGGCTTAGTGAGGTATGTTTTGATATCCTCAAATGCATTTTGACAAGCATCAACCCAGACAGAAGATACGCCTTTCTTCATTAGGCGCATGAATGGTTGACAGCGACTCGACAGGTTTACAATAAACCTTCGAATGTAAACCAACCTGCCTTGAAGACCTCGAAGTTCATTTAGATTCTTTGGAGGCTGCATGTCCTGAATAGCTTTGATCTTGTCCGGATCAAGATGAATTCCTTTGGATATAACAAAGAAACCCAATAACTTTCCACTTGAAACTCCCAAGAAAGACTTTGTCGGATTCATTTTTAGCTGGTGAACCCGCATGAGATCGAACATTGTTCTCAAATCATGGAGATGTCTATTCCTGGCGCGACTTTTGATTGCAATTTCGTCAACATAACACTCCACTGTCTTTCGCAAGTGATCACGGAAGATTGTGCTCATTGCACGCTGGTAGGTGGCATCTGCATTCTTTAAGCCAAATAGTATAACCGTATAGCAAAACACACCCAATGGCATCCAGAATGATGTATGATTTTCATCATCCGGATACATCTTGATTTGATTGTACCCTGAGAAGCCATCCAAAAATGACATCCTTTCGAAACCACACGTATTATCAATCATGACATTCATGATGAGTAACGGAAATTCGTATTTAGGACAGGCTATATAAAGATCACAAAAGTCAATACAGACTCGAATCTTTCCATTTTTTTTAGGGACGGGTATAATGTTAGCAACACAGTCTGGGTGCTGCTCCTCTCGAATGAAGCCACATCCGATGAGTTTCTGAACCTCGGCTTCAATTGCCTCCATGATATCAGGTCGAAACCGTCGTTGTTGTTATTTGAATGGCTTAGCATCCGGCTTAATGTTGAGGTGATGCATTGCCACCTGAGGGTCGAGGCCAGGCATGTCTTCATAGCTCCAAATAAAGACATCTATATACTCCTTTATCAAGGCTATAAGGTCTTGCCTCTCTTTTGGCGACAAACTTTCGCTTATAGAGATGAGCTTCGGGTTCTTTTGATCACCAACATCAATTTGAATCACTTTATCTTCTGTAGGAGGGTCGTGTTGTTCAAAATGCTTCTCCCATTGAAGATCTAATTATTGAGCACAAGGATCAGTGTCGAATGGCCCAATATCCTCTTCTGGTTACACCCGACTGATCGTGATTATGTGGACGAAGAGTTTCTTGAAGATAACCCTCATGCTTACATCGGATTCCCAACCCGATGAATACGAAGAATGTGATGGCAGAGGTTTTTCAGATTTCAAATCCGAATAGATGGAGTGGTGTACCCCAATCCCTGCGAGTATGATCATAGTAGTTGGCCGATTTTCCTTTTGGTACGAAAGGTTATAGAGGGATGCGTAGTCCTCTTCCAAAGTTTAGGCCTTCGCCTCACCGTAAGTCGTATCTCATTTCTTTCATCATATATGTGTTGACCGTGCATAGTGAAAGAATTGTGGGGGCTCCAAGTCTTCATCCGAGTTGTTGGATGGAGTAATCCAATGTCTGACTCTGCCAAATATAATAGGTGACTGGTCCTTCTTAGAACATGGGAGTACAAATACAAATCCATCATTTTCTTTTATATGCATGCATGCCGTTGACATAGGCAGAGGCATGTATAGGGGGCTCATGTCAATAGGACTATATACATCATCACTGTTGGCCTAGAGGCCCTTCACTCTAGTTTTGATGATGATTAACTCATGTAATTATTGTTTACTAATAATCTTGTGATATTTAGTTTCAGATATTTGATCAAGATATTAGTAGGTGATTAGCTTCAGCAAAGGTGTTTTGGAGCTTTCACATGGTGATTCAAGAGCTCGTGCATCAAGATCGCATCTAACACTCGGTTGGAGTCAAGCTCGTTGGATCGTGTTTAGATCGAGTCGACTTGGAGACGGAGTTCTACAAGAAGACATCGGTTTGTTTACTTTAAGATTTTGTTTAGATCATTGTAAAGATTAGATAGTGTTGATATGCTCAAGTTCACATACACACACTTGTTTTAAAGTATCATGTTTTGTTTTCGGTTTAACCGGTTTTGGATTTCTAGTTTAAATATATGGTTTTCATGAATAGATAGAATCAAAACAAGTTTACAAGTTTTAATGTATATTAGATTTGATCTATATACATCTATGCTTCATCTACTTAGAAAAACTTACTTTGATAGTCTATTTCATGAGTTGGAGTTTTGTATTTAAACAAAACTTATTTTTGTATTTAATGTCAAAAACATAGATATAATATTTTTCAAGTATATTGGATTTTATCCATATACAACATGCTTAAAAGTTGTTTCAATATCATATTTTTGTATTTACATGTGTTTTGAAAAAATCGGATTTCCATTTCAAAGTTCGGTTTTTGGAAAATACGATTTTTGTATTTAAGGCAAAATTTTAAGAACACAAAAATGATTCAAATTGTTTATAATATATGTTGAATTTTACTCACACATATTTGTATTTCAAAGATCTTATAAGAACTGATTTTTGTGGAATTTATGCGATTTTATGGGATTTAATTGAAATCAAAAACCCAAGTTTTCAATCCCTATATTGTTGGACCAGGCTGTCTGCCGGTCGACCTGACCGATCGACCGAGGCAGAAGTCGGTCGACCGGTCCGGTCGATCGACGTGCACAGACGTGCACGCAGCCCAGGCTGAGAGGCCGGTCGACCGGGTCGGTCGACTGCCACAGAGCTTCTGCTCTCTGGAAATGGCCCCGGTCGACCGGAAGAGAGCTCTGCTCTCTGTTTCTAGTTTCTGGTCGACCGGCCGGTCGACCGGTGGCTCAACGGTCATAATTATGACCGTTGGCCGGTCGACCGCCCGGCTGACCAGAAGGGCAGTTTTACCCTTTGCTAGACTGCCAACGAGCAGAATTTGTTGGGGCTATAAATACCCCACATTTGAGCTGGTTTTAGACAACAATTTCAAAAGCAAATTTTCTCATCTTTAGAAGTGTTTTAGCTACAAGTTTTAAAAGAGTTTTTGGTTTAAAAGATCAATCTTTATTTGTTTTTAAAGTGTTGAAAATTTCAAAGAAAATAGTCTTTTAGGAATTGGTTTTTGATCTAAATTTCTATATCTATTTGGAGATTTCCCAAGTATTTTCTTTGTTCAAAACACTTTATTTTCTCACACTTGAGCTTATCTATCTATCCTATCTATTGGGATCTATTTTGTGAGAAAATTGGTTTGTGGTTGAGAGAGACCACCAAGTGTTGTAACCCTCCTTACTTTGTGACATCCCTCAAGTGAGAGGTGATTGTGTTGATATCCCTCTAGTGAGAGGTGATTGTGGAGGTCGTGTTGGAATCCCTCTAAGTGTAGAGGTGATTGTTGGTGTGTTGGCTAAGTGCCTTATCCCTCAAGTGTGAGGTGATTGTTGTTTGGCTTTGAGCCTTATCCCTCAATTGTGAGGTTGATCTTGTGTTGGCTTAGTGTCTTGCCTCTAAGTGTAGAGGTTGTATTTGTTTGAGAGAGGAGTTGTGTACTCTTACTTGTATTTGCCCAAATCCTCAGTGGAGGTTCCCTGTGTGGGAAGTCCTGTGTGGACGATTTAGTGGAAATCCTTCTGTGTGAAGGCAGGGACGTAGAGCTGGGTGCTCGAACCTCGAAACATATCTTTGTGTTTGCGTTTGATCCACTTTCTCTAACTCTCTCCCCCTACATTGTGCATTGTTCATATTGTTCATATCATTACATGCTTGGTTTGATTGTGTGCCCATACTTGTGTTCAACCAAGAAAACTTCATATAGCACCTCAGCTCTTATTTAGAGGAATTTAGAGGAGATAGTTCAGAGCCCTTCATCGAGAATTCGGCTATACTCTTTGGTTACACTTAGTGTGTTGCATTTAGATTTTAATTCCGCATTATTTGTCATTAGATTAGTCAAACACCTATTCACCCCACCTCTAGGTGTACTTTCAATTAGTATCAGAATCTACGCTCCTGATATTAGGTTTAACCACCTAGGAGTGAGATCTTGGTTGCTAATCTAGTTTTTGCATTTGCACACATACTTGTTTACACACACTCATGGACTTCATGACCCCTCCCATGTTTGATGTTTCCAACATTGACATGTGAAAATTTAGAATGAGTATGTACCTAAAAACCTTAGGTTTGCATGTTTTTCTTATCGCTACCAAGAAATCCTATCTTGGTAATAGCAAGCATATAGAGGCCAATGCACAAGCCCTTAAGGTACTTAGGAGTACTCTAAGCAAAGAATATTTGTGTTTAGTTTCTCATTGTGATTTCGCCTTTGCAGTGTGGAACACCTTGACCTCTCCCGCAATACAAACGCCAAACATTGTGGAGGAGGAATCTAGTGAAGGAGAATCCGAACAACAATGCTACATGGTCCAAGGGAATAACTCCCTTGAGGTAAATTCGGAAACTCAACTAGATGATTGTGCTAGTTCTTCCGGCGATGATTATGTTGATGCCGATGCTTTAAATGAAGAACCTTCCATTGTTTGTGAAAAATTATTAGAAAAATATAAACTCTTGAAAAAGAAAAGTTTTCCATTAAATAAAGAAAATAAGGATTAATTTCAAAACTTGATGTGCCTTTGCAAGAGAAGATTGAGATTTCTAATGAAAGGGACTCATTGAAATCCCAACTTAAACTTGCTCTAAATGAAAACAAGATTTTGAAAAATAAAAACGATTGTAATGATGTTTTGAAGAAAATGAGACTTTAACTTCAAAACTTGATTTTGTTTTAAAAGAGAATAATTCTTTGAAAAACAGAATTGACTTGATTTCAAAAGAATTGGAAGATAGCTTAAATGAAAATAAATCTTTGAAAAATGATTTATCTTCTCATGTTTGCCATGCTAGTATAGCTTCACCACCTAGTGTATCTATTGCATGCACCGCCTCTTCTTCTATAATTGAAAATATATATGTATGTTAAAGAAGAGTGTTGATTGTCTGGGCTCCACTTTGAGCCAATGTGCCATGAACCACACACGATTGGAATCCACGTTTCGAAAGAAACAAGTTTCAAATATGCATGCACACAAATCACGGCATACACATGCCCCTCACGTTCATACACATAACACAATGTATGCTCATGCGTACACTTGTACACATTGTGAACGTAAGAGCCACCTTGTAAGATTTTGTTATGATAGAGTACATAATGTAAATTTTGCAAATAGATTTGTTTGGGCTAGGAAAGGTGCTAACCCTCATGGACCCAATAGAGTATGGGTACCAAAAGCAACTCCTATTTTATTTGATGTAGGTGTGGGCTCTCACATGACGTGAGAGTTGTTGGTGCCTTGAGGTGGATGCGTTCTGAGCTTAATGGTGACTATTTTGGATGCATCACTTTCAAGGGAAGGTTGGTGGGAGGACCACCATGGTTTGAAGATATAGAGATTTACCCTCATGATTTTGGTAACGATCTCTAACTCCCATTTAGTTTACATGTTTTTATGTTATTGATTTTTAGCATGTTTTGATTACTATGTTAAATGCCATGATATTTAGACTTGTGACATACATGCATGGTAATTGAGATACACCCATGTTCATATGGATCCATATCTTATGTTCTCACTTTAAATTAGCTATCGTGTATATCATAACTATAAACATGTGCATTTAGCCTAATGATCATATTGGTTTATATTTTATTTTTATACTTCATGATTTAATTACATGTTTAGATGTAATTTTTCATTAAAACTTGTGCATATGCTTGTACAACTAATGAGCCACAAATTGATTATTATATGTTTATTCTTGATTGCTCATTTGTACCCATTAGATGTACTAGTATAGCCTAGTTTTGATAATTCATACATTTTGACTTGTATTCCCTATTTTTGGACATGTTTTTCATGATAATGTGTTTTAGCTTCATGTATATGCTAATTTTGTCAAAACTTCAAGATATATATGTATATCCTTGAGTCATTTGCCTTTCATGCAATATTCTTTTATGGACTAAATTGTGTTTGGATATGTATGTATACTTTTAGTTTAGACTAAACATACATATACCTTGAAGTAGATTTAGTTTTGATGATTTTTATAGAAGAATTTCATATTGAGCTTAATAACCTTATTCCATGATTTTGTTGATTACATGACTTTGTACACTCACATTATTTAATGTTTACTCATGATTTATTTTCATGAGATTATATGTGCTACATAAACTTTGAGTGCTGATTATGTGATTTTCATATTTTCATAGAAAATATTCTTGTTTTATTCCTTAACTTGAAGAATTTCGCACTAGTTTTCAAGATTATCATAAAACTAGTTGCGTTTTTCTTCATTTTGAAAGAGTTTTCAATTGTGCTAATATTATTTTCAAACTTATTTTTGAAAACCCCTTCCATCTAAGGGCGATTGGATGGGTGACCATGCCTTGTATGCTCTTAATTAAAAATCTATTTAAACATGTGCATAAAAGGGAGGTAGTATGAGTTATACACTTGATTCTCATCATATTTTCAGTTGGTATCCCAATTGAGTTGTATACTCCTTTGGTTTTCTATATATGTATGTTTCAAATCTCAAAAAGTATCAATTTCTATTGGTATTTACTTTTTCATACATATATACATATATATATATGATTTGATTGTGCTTACTATATCTTTACATCTTAAAGCACAAATTATGTTTATGCTAAGCTTGATTTACTCCTTAATGACTATTAGTTTTCAAATTGGTGTCTTATACAAGCTTATGCATCATTTTCATTGGTATTTCATAAAGGGGAAGAAAACTTCATGTTTTAGTTTTCGATTGATTGTATTTTCAATTGGTATCTTACTCCCACTCTTTATGATGAAAAATGATATGATTTGGTATATTATTTTTCAATTGGTTTCCTATACTCTTAATGAAAAATATTTTAATTTAGAATATGCTAACATTTTCAATATTGGTATCAAAAATCTTAAATTGGTTTTATTCTAAATTTTGTATCTTTATTGCAAAATGGATTGTTTAACCAAATAGTTGGTTTGTTTTTCAATTAGTATCATATTTCATTTTAAATTGGTATCTATATTGAAATGAGTTAATTTTACATAAAAATATTTGGCTTTCACTGTCAATTGATATCAAAATTACAAAATATTCTCATTTGGTATCAAAATTACAAGATGTTTACAATTGGTATCAAGATTCTAAATACATATATATATTTCTATTGGTATCAAAAACATACAATGTTTCATTTTCCATTAGTATCAAAAATTTACAAGATATTTTCAATTAGTATCTTTTGGTATCTTAAAATTTTTTGTTTATTTTCAATTGGTATCATAAATTGGTATTGAATTTTTTGATATTTATTGCTTATATGCAAGGGAAACTTAACATCTTCTCTATATATATATATATATATATTCATGTTGAGTGTATCTCATATTGAGGAGCTTGACCGCTCTTCTTTATGTCTTACACATGTGTAGAGGGAGCTTCACATCTCCTTTTATACATTGTATATTATGCTTTATGTGGTTAGGGTTTAATCATCTCTTTTCATATAAATGCATGTATGCAGGGGGAGTTAACTTCACGTCTCTCCTCTTCATGAATGTATATAGCATATACACCTTTATTGTTCTGATTTATACAAAAAGGAAGAAAAATATTATTTATGCCTTTAGTGTTTGCACCCCTTTGTTAATGAATTGACAAAATAGGGAAGAGATATTTTGGAGTTTTATATATGCATGTTTACTTCATGTTTAATATGCATGTTTGTTTGTTTACTTCATGTTTAATATGCATGTTTGTTTGATTTGTTTCTTCTGCCATTGGTATCAAGAGCATCTTTTGTTGGTATCAAGAGCAACATTTTGTTTAAGAATATTTTTATTTTAAAATTGGTATCAAGAGCATGTTTATTTCATTGGTATCAAATATCATGTTTATGCATATTTATGTTGAGCATTCATGGCATATCTTTATGTTTATTGCTATGCATGAGTTAAGGGGAAGCTTCTATGAAGCTTAACTTTAATCCATGCATATATAACTCCATGAGTTTTGTCATCATTAAAAAGGGGAAGATTATTGGCCTAGATGCCCTCCACTCTAGTTTTGATGATGATTAACTCATGTAGTTATTGTTTACTAATAATCTTGTGATATTTAGTTTCAGATATTTGATAAGATATTAGTAGGTGATTAGCTTCAACAAAGGTGTTTTGGAGCTTTCACATGGTGATTCAAAGCTTGTGCGTCAAATCGCATCTAGCACTCGGTTGGAGTCAAGCTCGTTGGATCGTGTTTAGATCGAGTCGACTTGGAGACGGAGTTCTACAGAAGACATCGGTTTGTTTACTTTAAGATTTTGTTTAGATCATTGTAAAGATTAGATAGTGTTGATATGCTCAAGTTCACTTACACACACTTGTTTTAAAGTATCATGTTTTGTTTTCATTTTAACCGGTTTTGGATTTCTAGTTTAAATATATAGTTTTCATGAATAGATAGAATCAAAACAAGTTTACAAGTTTTAATGTATATTAGATTTGATCTATATACATCTATACTTCATCTACTAAGAAAAACTTACTTTGATAGTCTATTTCATGAGTTGGAGTTTTATATTTAAACAAAACTTATTTTTGTATTTAATGTTAAAAACATAGATATAATATCTTTCATGTATATTGGATTCTATCCATATACAACATGCTTAAAAGTTGTTTCAATATCATGTTTTTGTATTTACATGTGTTTTGGAAAAATCGGATTTCCATTTCAAAGTTTAGTTTTTGAAAAATACGGTTTTTGTATTAGAGGCAAAATTTCAAGAACACAAAAATAGTTCAAATTGTTTATAATATGTGTTCAATTTTACTCACACATATTTGTATTTCAAAGATCTTATAAGAACTGATTTTTGTGGGATTTATGTGATTTTATGGGATTTAATTGAAATCAAAAACTCAAGTTTTCAATCCCTATATTGTTGGACCAGGCTGTCTGCCGGTCGACCGGACCGGTCGACTGAGGCAGACGTGTACGTAGCCCAGGCTGGGAGGCCAATCGACCGGGTCGGTCGACCGCCAGAGAGATTCTGCTCTCCGGAAATGGCCCCGGTCAACCGATAGAGAGCTATGCTCTCTATTTTCAGTTTCCAATCGACCGGTGGCTCAACGGTCATAATTATGACCGTTGGCCGGTCGACCGCCCGGTCGATCGGAAGGGCAGTTTTACCCTTTGCCAGACTGCCAACGAGCAAAATTTGTTGGGGCTATAAATACCCCACATTTGAGCTGGTTTTAGACAATAATTTCAAGAGCAAATTTTCTCATCTTTAGAAGTGTTTTAGCTACAAGTTTTAAAAGAGTTTTTGGGTTTAAAAGATCAATCTTTATTTGTTTTTAAAGTGTTGAAAATTTCAAAAAAAAATAGAGTCTTTTGAGAATTGGTTTTTGATCTAAATTTCTATATCTATTTGGAGATTTTCCCAAGAGATTTTCTTTGTTCAAAACACTTTATTTTCTCATACTAGAGCTTATCTATCTATCCTATCTATTAGGATCTATTTTGTGGGAAAATTGGTTTGTGGTTAAGATAGACCACCAAGTGTTGTAACCCTCCTTACTTTGTGACATCCCTCTAGTGAGAGGTGATTGTATTGATATCCCTCTAGTGAGAGGTGATTGTGGAGGTCGTATTGGAATCCCTCTAAGTGTAGAGGTGATTGTTGGTGTGTTCGCTAAGTGTCTTATCCCTCAAATGTGAGGTGATTGTTGCTTCGCTTTGAGCCTTATCCCTCAATTGTGAGGTTGATCTTGTATTGGCTTAATGTCTTGCCTCTAAGTGTAGAGGTGGTTGTACTTATTTGAGAGAGGAGTTCTGTACTCCTACTTGTATTTGCCCAAATTCTCAGTGGAGGTTCCCTGTGTGGGAAGTCCTGTGTGGACGATTTAGTGAAAATCCTTCTGTGTGAAGGCGGGGACGTAGAGCTGGGTGCTCGAACCTCGAAACATATCTTTGTGTTTGTGTTTGATCCACTTTCTCTAACTCTCTCTCTCCCTTACATTGTGCATTGTTCATATTGTTCATATCATATACATGCTTGGTTTGATTGTGTGCCCATACTTGTGTTTAACCAAGAGAGCTTCATATAGCACCTCAACTCTTATTTAGATGAATTTAGAGGAGATAGTTCGGAGCCTTTCACCGGGAATTCGGCTACACTCTTTGGTTACACTTAGTGTGTTGCATTTAGTTTTTAATTTCGCATTATTTGTCATTAGATTAGCTATACATCTATTCACCCCCCTCTAGGTGTACTTTCAATCACAACTCAAAGAATAATCGAAATTGACATTTTTATTAAGGATCCTTTTAGCGCCATTATCGACAGAGTTATTATAAGGATCATCCAGATATGCTATAACTGTTTTCTCATAAAAAAACTGTTGGATCTTCTCCTAATTTTGAGTCTGCCTCGTTGCCACTTTCGATGTCGTCAGGAAACGATTTTTTTATCACTTTACCATTCTCTTTATAAAGTAGGGAATCGTTGAAGTAGTTTTCTACCCCTTTGAATGGTTGCATTTCTGTGAACATCGTCCTGACCATTGCCTTATCGTCTACATATTTGAAGCATTGATGGAGTGTGGAAGGCACAATTCAGTTAGCATGGATCCAAGGTTACTCGAGCAAAAGGTTGTAGGACTTGTCGGCGTCAATGACGTAGCACGTCACTTCTAATTTCAAGTCTCCAATTTTACACCGGAGACAAATCTTGCCCAAAGGATGATAACTCCTGGCGTTGAAGCCATATATGGTTGTAGTCGTGGTTGACAACTTATTCAAGTGGGATATTGAGAAAATAAAGCAGTCTCTTGGGAATAATGCTTAAAGTGGACCCAGGATCAACTTGTATTCTCTTGATATGTGTAGACCCAATGTATCCTGTATAATACAAGGGCCTATCATGTCAGTTTTCTTTAAGGAGCATATCTTCGGGGGTGAAGGTGATGCAAGGCACTTACTGTTGTACCAAATTCCGAATCAGTAAGAGCATCGTGAGTGCCTCTCTTGTCTCCTTGGAGAGGCGGAGTAGCTCATGCAGATTAATATGAGCTGGGATATTGGCCAGTTGTGCCAATATGTCAAAGCGGAAGGAGTATTGAGTCCCCTGGAAGGATTCTTCTTCAAAGATTCATCAAAGCGAATCTCCTTCTGCTTTTCTTTGTCCTTTGGCGTTGGGGCCTGGACAGGTGCAGCGATTCCTGACGTCATTGGTTGGGATGCTCCATCAAGTGTCTGGTCGTACTGTCGCAAGTACTGTTTACCAGATTGTGTACCCACCAGCTGCGATGTGGTAGGCTGTGCTGCTAAGGCAGGCTTCTCTCCCTCTGAGTCGCTGAAAGAGGCGGCAGTCACAGAGTCATCATCTACCACAAGGGAGACGACAATGCATGACTTTCCTTTGAGCTTGAGCTTGTTATTTCCCATTGCTCATCTTTGACAATATCTGGGTGGACCCACATGATTTCTCCAGACTCTGTCGTGATCGGGATGAGGCACTTTGCTTTCTGTTGTTCAACTAGAGGGTTGATGAGATCCAATCGTGCCTTAGGGATTGGGACCAATCTGTCTTGGACAGTCATCTTCGAGAATATCCCGAACTTAAGAGTTGGCAGTGACTTTATTTTGTTCTAATTTGAGAGTCAGAACTCCAGCATCTACCAGGCGTTGGATCTTATCTTTGAGGACATAGCACCTGCTGGTAGGGTGATGTACCATCCTATGAAAGAGGCAGTAATTTGGATCAGTTGTACACCCCACTTCATTAGGTCGCCGAGCTTCAAGTAACTTAATCTTGTTACTCTTGTGTAGAAAATGAAAGATTGCCACCACGTGCTCATCTTTGAAAGAGTACACCTTTGGCAAGAATTTAAATTCCACATTGTCGTTGGTGTTACTCTTTTGCTTTGATTGTGCTGTTCCTGATAGCTCAACAGCCATGGTCTCTTTCCCCTTCGATTGAGAAGATTAGGCTGCATCACGCCCCATGGTGTTGACTCCTCACTTGTTTTTGAGGACTGAAGGCTCAAAATTTTTAGCCGATTTCTCGTCTACCTCAGCTTGCTCAACAAGCTCCATCCATATATGGGCTTTGACAGCTCCCATACGAACTTCTATTCTGTCCAAGAAGTTATGCCTACATGTTTGGAGTAACATGGGTAACAGCATACCTGCAGGGCACATGAGTGAAAGGTTACAAAATCTCTCAATGTATTCTCGCACAGATTCTCTTCCTTTCTGGACTGTTGAGAGGAGCTTGTCCATAGTCATCTCGGTATCGTCTTTTGTAGAATCGAGAGAGAAACTGAGTTTCTAGGTCAATCCAAGAATTGACAGAGCCGTTAGGAAGGCTCCTAAACCAGTCAAAGGCTACCCCCTTAAGGGTGCCAATGAACAGTCTTGCCATGATGGCATCATTATCTATCACGTCATCGGTTTAAAATCGGAAGTAATAGATATGTTAGTTGGACGAGCCTTTGCCATCATATGTATGCAACGTAGGTGGCTTGAACTTCGCTGGGTATGGTACTGAATCCTACTCCAGTTGGTAAGGACAAGTCATCCCCACCTTCTTCAGTTCATCCCTTTGGGCTAGGGAAGCAATCTGAGCCTGGATATGCCTTTAATGACCTCGGCATCAATTGAGGAGCTTTTCTTCGACTTCTCAGTTTTAGGATGCTCATCATCGTTATGCTCCTCAATGTTATGATTGTTGCCGGTGTCATTGGTATTCCGGTTAGTCAGGAGCTGAGCGAGCATCTGCTGTATGTTAACCAAGGCTTCTTGTTGAGCCCTAGAAGTCTGCTTTTGTGCCTCCATCCGCCGACGGAGGTCATCATTGTTGTCGATCATGTTAGCAGATACGACACTTCCGCACCGAGCTAATTGTGGCAAAAGAGGCATATCCGCTGGCTTCCTCCTCATCATTCGACCATTGAAAAATATTTCTTAATGGTGTAGGCGACACTGCTCCAGTTTACGAAGAAGGTTATCCATAATCATAGGGTATTGCTACCCTAGAGCGAGTACCGTGGAAGGTACCCTCTTGGTTCACCAGAACCTGACTCAAGTCGGGGCTATAGTCGGAGCCCGAGGAGTTAGCTAGAGGAGTAAAAGTTCCCCGTCTCCGTCTTCGGGACCAAAATTGATCCCTCCCTCTGCTTATCATGTTAACAGAGACGACTGCGAGATTGGTCACCTTCGTTGCTTTCTTTTTCCAGGGCTTGGCCTTCTCAATAGTCTGAGCCGATATTCGATCGAATACCGATCGATGACTTGGAGTAGCAGCTATTTGGACCTTTCCTAGGCAACAAAGGACGGAGTGTACCATCACAAGTTGACACCCTGTTTGTCTGTAGTGGGACGATGAGATGTGAGCGGGTTCCTCCGAGCAAAACTTTCGCTTTGTGCTCAAATAATTTCTCGAGTCTGTGTTAATTGGACCCAATCTATCCATCACAGAGACCCGAGGAGACTGAAAGTTAGCCCTGTTGGGCTGAGAAGCCTTAGGCCAACCTCAAAAAGGCTTTCCTTTTGACCATAGGCGAGGGTAAAGTAGCTTCACATGAGGGGGTTCACAAGGCGAAGCTACTGTTCTAGTTCTGCTCTTGGAGGCGAACTTAGCTCTGTCATGCAGAGTTCTTCCGCAAGCGAGGTTATAAGAGCCTTGCTGTTAGCACTTAGTTATGCTTTACCTCTAGCCTCATGGCAGAGTCTTTTAGCACTTGGTGCTGAGAGTGACGCTGGATCAGAGACACTGTTAGCACGCACAGGTAATCTGGTGTTAGCCTAGCACGCGGCAATGTTAACACCGCCCAAGAATGTTATTAAGGCAAGCGGGGCTGTAGTAGCCTCACTGTAAGCACAGGGTGCTTTAGCTTTAGCCTCGTGGTATAGGCGAAGGGGCCGTTTGTTTCGCGTAAAACTCCGTAATTCGTAAATGACTTACTACCCAGTTACAACTACGGCGTTTGTTTGGACCGTAATTCGTAAAAGACTTACGTAACTCAACTAACACTCACTTGCAACCCAGTTACCACTCACTTACAGCCCAGTTACAATTAATTTTGTGGTCATACAAATTTGTAATATTTTTTATATTAATATTAAAAAATTTTAATATTTATTTTTTTAATATTTATTTGCAGTATTAAAACTTTTAAAATCACCAAATAGTTAATTTTGTGGTCAACTTTTTCACTTACGACTTATACATTACGACAACCAAACACCGTAAAGTACAATACACTTTCCCACTTTACAATTTATATTACCAACCAAACATCGTAAAATTTACATACATGTAACTCATTTACAATTGTAAAAGACTTTACCAATTACAACTACGAATTACGGCCAGTTACGACAACCAAATAGACCCGAAGCTAAGGAGTAGAGAAGTCTTGTAATCCAAGACTATCTTAACTTCATGAGAAGCTGATTTGAGAGAGGCAAGGGTGGACTTTGCAATTCACATAGCATTGGCAGAGGCTATTTTAGGTTCGCATGGAACCCTTGAAAGCTTGCGCGCAATGCTAACGCGTTGGCGTGGGGCTAACTTAGTCCCAGTTGGGACTGTGATAGGCTCGCGCAGAGCCAATTTAGGCTTGCGCAGAGCCTGGTTAGCCTCGCATGAGGCAAAATTAGGTTCAAGGAGAACCTCAGTAGCCTCAACAGAGACTTGCTTCTCAGACGTAGCCAAGAGAATATTAGCTAAGCTGACGTTCCTGTGCTTGCGTATATGTAAGGGATTTTTGCTACCCCTAGTGAGAAGTTCGAACTTCTCTTAGTCAAAATTAATGACCAATCTTTCAGCAATAGACCCAAGGGTCTGATCGTCGCATTGCGACACCTGATCTCAGCAGTGGAGAATAGAGTTCCTAGCGGAGTCCCCATCTTATTTTCCATTGAAAATTCAATAAAAGGAAAACTTACATAAATTTAAGGAGAAGATTACAAGTAATTAAAAGAAAAATTACAAGTAGATCTCCTCTGAGATTTCTGGGAAAGTGTGCCAGTGGGAGTCTGATCAGCGTGATCACTTTATCCCGTTAACGATGCGAGCGATCGATCTACGAATGCCACTGCTTGGGAATTCCTTCTCGCCTGATTCTGAAGATTCCTTGAAAAAGGAAGGTCTTGAAGTATCAACACTTTGAACTTAGAAAAGTAATTCTCTAGAACTTCTGAGAAACAAGGAAAAGTTATCCTTGTTAACTCTCACGGTGTCTTCCTGCCTCTCTTGTTCTGCTCTCCTTTTGATTGCCTCTCTTGATCTCCCTCCCCCCGAGCTCATTCTCAGATGAACTATTTATAGGCTCTGGCAGGGTGTAACCACCCGTAGTATTCAGCGATGACTGATAACAATCAGCTAGCCTCGCGCTGAGGGCTGTTTTGAGCTTCGCGTGAGACAATAACGCTCGCGCTAGGCTAAATGTGGGCCACATGCGAGGTTAGACAGGCTCGTGCGAGCCAAAAAATGGACTATTGACTCGGCCGTTCCACTGGACGTGGGGCGAAGTAGGTGGGTGTAACCGCCCACTTAAAGTGGCATTAGCCCTACTAACGTAGTGGGGTTAGCCCACTAAATACTAGGTCAAAAGTTTGACTGGCCAGCCCTCTTGTAGAGGCGTAGAAAGCCTCATGCGAGGCTGGATGTAGCCTCGCGCAGGGCTAGGTTTAGCTCCGCACGCGGGGCTAAAAGCTCTTAATCAGAGTGGTCACGGCTTCGGCGAAGCTAGGAAAATGGCTATGTGCGGTTATGTTGAACTTCAGGCGAAGCTAGCACTTGGCTCGTTACTGAGCTTTGAAGGGCTTAAAGGCAAAGCTAGATAATTTAGCCTTTGAAGTGAGGCTAGCACCTTGGGCTCGCGCGAGGCTGAGTATTGAGCTAACTTAACCTCAAAAAGCAGTATTTGGCCTGCTGTCTACTTCACTGAATTAGCGAGGCCTGAGCTTCTGATTTGTCCTTCGGGATGTGTTGAGTTGGTCATCAGCTTGTCTTTTATAGATGCCGACAAGTTGGACATCGTTCTGACCAGTTGAAAAGTTGTATGGGAGTTTTTTTTTTTTTTTTAATGTGTTAACAGTCAAGTTCAGATTGGTATAATGAAATTTTATCTTGATTTTCAAAATGACATGATTCTTGGGTCATATGAAAATTTGGTAGACAATGAAAGTCAAACATATTTTGAATTTGTCGCTCGGACTCCTGCACGAATTTTATAGTCTTTCCAACAATGATTTTTCTTTTAGTGGTTGTGGAATTGAACTACATGAATTCTGTGGATATGATGAGGCCACCATGTTTTCAAATTATTTTTGGGCCTCTATCATTTCTTCCAAACTCCTTTGTAACTCTGATTTTTCTGCAATTGATGGTTCTGAAAAAGGAGTATGTGAAGCAAAATGTGAGAAAGAAGATGGTGAACAAGGTTATTAATAATCTAACTCGGGGGCGGTGAATCCCCACTGACTCTATTATGAGTGAAAATTATTTTGAAAATTTGGATCATAGAATTTGAGATATGTGTCATTTGAGTCGGACAAACCCAATCCGGCCTATATGGTTGATTCATGTTGTACGTAACCGGGTTGGAGTTATCCGAGTCAAATGAGATCGGGGTAAAATACGGATTCATATTAGGATTGAAAGAATTGTTGTTGAGATCCATTTCACAATTCACAAAAAAGAAAAACAAACAAACAAACAACAAATAAAGAAGAAAAAAAAGAAAAAGAAAATAAGCCTATGCTAGGATTGACTTAGATCTAGACGACTCCTAACTGGTTAGACTGTCCAAGGGTACCTCGTAGAAATCTAAATTAAACAAATAGCATAAATGCAACAAAACCCTAAATATGGACCATTAACCCCCGACACAGCCTATCAAATAACTAGTGGCTTTAAAAATAATCTCCTAAAAGTTATAAATCAATTGGTGTGCATACAGTCATGATAGGAGAACGAACTTGCTCCACATGAATCAAGTCTGGATTCATCTCTCCTAGGTGCTAGAAATTAATTAGTTACACATCTTAATATTTAACAACCATTAAAAATTTATCTAAGTTAAATTCAATTCATAATAGAAATCAAGCAAAAAATTGAATGAATTAAATAATTAAACCAACTAAGTTAATAACTAACATATTAAGCACTAATTAAATTAATAAACAACTAATACAAATTAATCAAACTACTTACCTATTGCGCTTCCACTCATGCAGGGCGAACGAGGCAATGGCCAATGATTGCCTCTAAAAAAAAAGCAATGGAGAGTAATAAAACATGCACACAAAAAATAAATAAGAAAAGAAAATAATTTAATATGAAAAAAATGTGGCATGATGGGAGTACAATAAAAAAAAATAAAAATAAAACCCTAAAAAAACTAAAACACTAAAACCTAGCCCCGGCAGCCCTTCCAATCTCTCCTTTATATAATATAGGAGTTTTACAAAAAGCCCCTTTAAATATATATATTACATAATAATTCATTTTTAATTCAGGCAGATTATTTAAATGATCAATACAGATAGTCAAATGGAGGAATCAGTAAAAGTTATCAACATGGAACTTGTAGATCTTCAAATTCTCTTTCCGTAGTCACCTGGATGACTTTTTTTGAAATTCTGTAGCCAAAGTTATGACCAAAATACCGCAACATGCTCGGAAAATATCCTCCAATCTTTTACAAATTGCGTGATTTAATTGCAGAAAGTATCCAGATTCCTCTTTTTTTTTCTTTTACCTGTTCCCTGCAAAATATAATCAAATATATCCGAGTAGTATTATTTATATATAAATAATAGATAATTAGGAGCATAAAAATGATGTAAAATCGTGCTGATCAAATACCCCCACCTATCTTTTACTAGTGCTCGAGCAAAATTAATAAAAAGAAAAACTAAAAACAAACAAATAGAAAAATTATCCTATCTCACTTTCGTAGAAATCACGGTTGCACTTAGCATGTGCAACAAGCCGTTAAACCCTAAGTTTCCCTTAGAAGACGAGTTTTGTCTCGTGAGAGTTTTCAGTGGATTACACCCACAAAATCCATAAAAGAATGAGATTAAGGAATAAACAAAAGTAAAATAAGGATAACTGAAAATAAAGAAAGAAAAACAAATCATTTTTTTTTAGTTAACTAGCTAGCAAGATCATCAATTTCCATGTGTTTTATTTTCAAGTAAAACCTCAATTCAAGATATCATATTGGCTATAAAATAAAGTCTCAAATCCAAAACTTTACACCACCTATCCTAAGTTTCAGATCCTGTGTACCCCATGATCCTGATGTAGTTCTTAAGCTTGGAAATATTTAATTACAACTTTCATACTTTTTATGTGATAACAATTTTTTTCCTTCTTTTCTTTTTTCTCAAGACTTTTTAACTATCTTTCGCGTAGATATCGAGGCTTCCTGAGGCCAAGGCACCTAGCTAATTAATAATCAAAATTATTATATTTTTATAGTGTCTTATCCTATTAGGCTTTCTCAGCTACCCATATAGCGAGCTTTGGGCCAATGCTCCCAAATCAGATGGTCTTAGGGTAATAAGTGTAAAGACACTCCTGCGGATTTAATTACTCAAGCAACTGAGGCCACAAGACAAGACTTATTAATATTTATTTTACTATATAATAAATCTTTTTTTCTTTTTTTTAATTGTAATCAATATCCCACGCCTATGAACTAATAGTGTAAGTGATATTAGGTACATAATCACTTAGACTAAGTTTAGATGGTATGTCCGTTTTAAATTCTAATCTTTATTTTAAAACTTTATCTGTTTCATCTTGATCTTACCCTTAAAATCCACTCATGGATGCTAAATCACTCACATACTAGCTAATCATTTTTTTTTCAATTTTTTTTAAGACTCCTAAAAGAAAATAAAGATAAAGAAAGAGAAAAAAACCCTAAAAGCAAAACAAGATTAAAAAAAAGACTCCTAAAAGGGAAAAAAAACCCTAAAAGCAAAACAAAATAAAAAAAAGACTCTTAAAAGAAAAAAATATGAATCTCCCCCCACACCTAAACTGTGTCATGTCCTCATGCACACAAATGAATACAGAGATAAAAATAATGTAGCATGTAATTTACACATCCAAAACATGCACACAATCATGATGATCATGCAATCTAAGCATACAAAAAGTATAGAAATGTAAACAGTATGCTAGATTAGAAATACTTACAGTGCACTTAAGAACCCAGCTGTCGAAGCAACAAAAATGCTCCATGCGTGTGGTGTACGCCTCCTTTCTTATCCTATATCACTTGTAATAAACTCGGCACATAGGTTAGAGAAAGAGATAAATAAAAGACTCACTAAAACTGACTCAACTAACTAAAAGAGAAATAAAAGGACTCAAAAAAAAAAAACTAAAAGAAAAATAAAAAATATATATACATATGTACAATTTTATATCTCCCCCACACCTTGATCTTTCTAGGTCTATTCCCTCGAGCTCGCTTCCCATCATTCCAATGGGTTCTTTTCAGTGGACAAAGTGGAGAGGTTAATCTTTTTGTCATCTTTAATTTCATCCTTTCCAACTTGTTCATCACTTTCCTCCATCTCCTCCTTCTCTTCTTCCTATATCTTTTTCTCATAAATTCATCATTCTCACACAACATAATTAGAGTGGCCACAATATGATTGCCTATGAATTTAAGCTCATCCTCAAACATCACCTCAAAATTTAGATTAACAATTTTCTTTGGAAGTGTGTAACTAACCAAAGCATCCCTAACTGATTCATCCAAACATATGAGTTCGTCTTCAAATAGGTTTTTAGAGCTTTGATTAATTAGAGATTCTTGAATCAAGTTTTGAAAATTTTGATCATTGGTTGGCTCATCGAAAGTGAACATACTCAAATCGAGTTTTGTTTTCTTAAAGGGAACTCTAAACTCAAGATTCTCAACACATGTTTTCTCACCATTGTGATCACACTCTTCAATAACAAGCTCATCAAAAAATAAAGGCTCATTATCCATGTAGGCATCTTCACAATTTTAATCAATGTGTTCCATTTTCTTCATATGAGTGGATGCAATTTTCTGCTCCTCAACACTCGTCTTTTCACAGAACTTAGAAAATTCATCCTCAAATTTCTCTTGAAGCAAACATTCATTATTGTCACATTCATCTTCACAATAAGATTCAACTGGCTCCACATGAGTTGTATGTGTAGCCAAATAATTTCTAATCACTTCATCTAGACACTGAGGATCATTATTAAGTTTGTACACTTCATGTACCTTTACAACTTCCTCAACAGGCTTCTCATGTTCAAGCTCTCCAAATTGATTAAGATGAAATAATAGGGACTCGAAGGGTATCTCGATGGAATGATTAGACATGTCACTATGGCCAACGATTTGCTCTTCGGGTCTAACAGTTTGGCTTTTATTCATTTTATGAAAGTTAATGTGCTCTTGAAAGGACATGGGTCGAGTCGGTATTAGCTCAGAATCTAGTTGACTAGAAAGGGGATCCTTCACTTGCTCACTAACCAACTCATTTGCTGGCATGTTTAAGCAGTCTCTAATGTCATAGAGCACTTGCTTTAAAGTTTGCCTGAAAGTTTCAAAAGCTTCCTCTAGTGTTGGTTTCATGTCCACCTGATTGCCATTGAACTCAATTTGCGAAAGTTGATGGAACTCTTGAACTTGATCTGGACTTGTGGTTGAAACAAGTTGATTGAGATGAGTCATTATCTTATCCATGTGAGCACATGCCTCGTTTAACTGCTGATTGGTTTCAGCTATAGTTTGTTGCATGGCTTCAAAACTCTTCTCTAATGTGCTTTCTTCATGCTCATTGTTAAATCCCCAAGACGGAGGTGGTGGTTCAATGTGGGACCAATTGCATTGAGAATTTATATATGATTGGTTCCATACAGAATCTGAATAATTCCAACACCCTGAATTCAAATTTGCTGGATAGGACTCGCTCGTAGGTCCTTGAAATGTATGAAGTTGATTTTGACGTAGTCGCAACGAATACCCTACAGAAGGACATTGTTCAGAAGAGTGAAATGAATTTTGATAGTGATAGCACCAAATGGGAGAATTAGATGAAAAAGATGGGATAATGGGTTGGATATCGTCATGAAAGATGGGAGGGGTTGGTGGATGAAAGGAGGGTAGAAGTGTCAAAACTAAGGATAGAACACCATGTCCCTAGCAACGGCGCCAAAAACTTGAAGGGGAGATTCTGTCTCCTCGTTTTAAAATACCGCAAGTGCACAATCGTTCGATGTAACACTTGAGGGTCGGTTCACAGGGACAGGTGGTTCTTACGGTTTCAGCACTTCTAAGCGAATTGGTAAAAAGCTTGTGGATTTGTGGGTTATTTGAACTAATTATAATAAAAGAAAAGTCAAGCACCTAGGGTCGAATCCCCTAAACTAGCATCAAGTAGTCAATCTCGTTTCTCCATACTATTCTGTTGTTACTCACCAAAATATCTACTTCTATTAGGCAAAGTAAGTCTGAACACTAGATCTAAGTACAGGGTATTATCCAGTTACATAATCCATCAAAGGTAAATTAACTAAATTAAACAAATAGCATAAATGTAACAAAATCCTAAGTATAGACCATTAACCCCGGATACATAGCCTGTCAAATAACTAGTGACTCTAGAAATAATCTCCTAAAAATTATAGATCAACTGGTGTGCATACAGTCATGATAGGAGAACGAACTTGGTCCACATGAATCAAGTCTGGATTCATCTCTCCTAGGTGCTAGAAATTAATTAGTTACACATGCTACAATTATTCACACAATAACTATCTTAAAATTTAACAACCATTAAATGTTTATCTAAGTTAAATTCAATTCATAGTTAATAGAAATCAAGTAAAGAAATTGAATGAGTTAAATAATTAAACCAACTAAGTTAATAACTAACATATTAAGCACTAATTAAATTAATAAACAACTAATACTAAATTATAAACTACTTACCTGTTGCGCTTCCACTCATGCACGACGAACGAGGCAATGGCCAACGATTGCCACCAAAAAAAAAAAAAGCAACGGAGAGTAATAAAACATGCACTCAAAAAGAAATAAGAAAAGAAAATAATTTAATATGAAAAAAAATGTGACATGATGGGAGTACAATAAAAAAAAATAAAAATAAAACCCTAAAAAAACTAAAATATTAAAACCTAGCCCCCGCAGCCCTTCCAATCTCTCCTTTATATAATATAGGAGTTTTACAAAAAGCCCCTTTGAAATACATATATTACATAATAATTCATTTTCAATTCAGGCAGAATTTTTAAATGATCAATACAGATAGTCAAATGGAGGAATCAGTAAAAGCTATCAACATGAAACTTGTAGATCTTCAAATTCTCTTTCCGTAGACACCTGGATGACCTTTTTTGAAATTCTGTAGCCAAAGTTATGGCTAAAATACCGCAACATGCTCGGAAAACATCCTCTAATCTTTTACAAATTGCGTGATTTAATTGCTGAAAGTATCCGGATTCCTCTTTTTTTTTCATTTACCTGTTTCCTGCAAAATATAATCAAATATACCCGAGTAGTATTATTTATATATAAATAATAGATAATTAGGAGCATAAAAATGATGTAAAATCGTGCTGATCACGACCGCACCTGGGTCATTGACCTATCGGTCGACCGAGGCAAGAACCAGAGAGCTGGTCTCTCTGGTCGATCGACTGCTCGGTCGACCGTCCAGTCGACCGGTCCTCAAGCCAGTGCTTGTGCACGTTGTGTTGTGTACATCAGTCGATCGCTCGATCGACTGACCCCTGATTCAGTCGACACTCGATCGACCGCCAGAAGCCTAGAAATATGGATTTAAGGTATTGAAACTTTGACTTTTAAAACCCTAAAATTCTATTTAATTCCCATAAAATTCACAAAAATAAGTTCATTGAAATACTTTGAAGTACAAATATATGTGATCAAAAATCACCACATATTACAAACATGTTGAACTATTTTTGAGGTATGGAAGTTAAAGCTTAAACCGAAAACTGTATTTTTAAAAAACAAACTTTGAAATGAGAAATAGATTTTTTTCAAAACTTGTACAAATAGAAAACAAGTTATTTAAACACTTTTGAAGCATAGTGTGTATGGATATGATCCAATGCACATATAAGATGGAATATACTTGTTTTTGACAATAAGCTCAAAATAAGTTTTGATTTTAACAAAACTTAAAACCATGACCTAGAAACATCAAATAAGTTTTTCTAAACATTATAAAGCATCAATGTGTATGGATGAAATCCAACACACTAAACTTGTTTTGATGAAATCTAATCATGAAACATAAAGATGTATATCTTTGAAGACTAAAATCAAAACATGTATTTTCCAAAAACTAAAACTTATTTAACATGAAATGTTTTGAAATATTTTGTGTGTAAATGAGCTTGAGCAATCCACAGCTAATTTATCCTTTACAATTTATCTAAACAAAATCTTAACACTTACAAACATGACTCAAGTTTTAAAAATCTTCTCTTGAAATATGAAAATCTTCTCTTCATCTTGCTTAATCCAAAACTTGATTCATGAGCTAGACTCCTCTAGAATACTTGATGCGATCTTGAAGCGCGAGCTCTTTGTAAGTTCACCTAGGGGGGGTGAATAGGTGATGGCTAATCTAATGGTCACTAAATGCCAAATAATGCGGAAGTAAAAACTATTATGACCTAAACAAACTATTTAAACTAAACACCACGTATAACACAAGAGTGTAGCCGAATTCCCCGTGAAGGGCTCTGGACTAACTCCTCTAGATTCCCTAGATAAGGGTTGAGGTGCCGCGTTGGCTCTCTTGGTTAAATACAAGTGTTAGCAAACAAACCCAAGCAAGTATAACAATTAAGCACACAAGTAT